>JAZGTH010000042.1:3540000-3732500 GCA_036877525.1 Chromobotia macracanthus | reverse complement strand
GCAGAGAATCGATATCTAAACAAACAGTCCAATCCAGGCGTCAAACAAAGGGGCAAGGCAAAAATCAGAAAACAAGAACCAAACAATACGTAAGACACAGAAATCAGGCAGTAAAAGAGAATGCTCAGTAGTCAGGTGTAAAGCTGGCAATACTTCGCAACGCGGCCATGTGGCAGCAAGGTTTATATAGATGCCAAACAGGAAGTAAGTTCAGAGTTCAAAGTTCAGAGTTCAGCAGAGGGAGTATGAGCAGTCAGTATTCCGGTGAGGGCTCCCTCTGCTGGCGTGATGTTACAATGATGTAGAATCTTTATGAACTATTGATTCATTTAACAGATACTTTAACCACGACTAACTTTGGTAAAATGATGCAGAATCTTTATAAACTATTGATTCATTAAACAGATAGTTTAACTACCACTAGCTTTGGTAAGATGATGCAGAATCTTTATAATCTATTGATTCAATAAACAGTTTAAATACCATTAGTTCAGGTAAGATGATGTAGAATTTTTATAAACTATTGATTCATTAAACAGTTACTTTGACCACCACTAGCTTTGGTAAGATGATGCAGAAATTTTATAAACTATTAAATAATTAAACAGTTATTTTTACCACCACTAGCTTTGGTTAGATAATGCAGAATCTTTATAAACTATTGATACATTAAACAGTTACTTTAACCACCACTAACTTTGTTAAAATGATGCAGAATCTTTATAAACAGTTGATTCAATAAACAGTTTAAATAACATTAGTTTAGGTAAAATGATGCAGAATATTTATAAACTATTGATTCACAAAACAGGTAGTTTAATCACCAGTACCTTTGGTTAGATGATGCATAATCTTAATACAATATTGTTTCATTAAACATTTATATTAACTACCACTAACTTTGATAAAATAATGCAGAGTCTTTATAAACAATTGATTCATTAATACAGTTATGTGAACTACAACTAGTTTTTATTAAATAATGCAGAATCTTCATAAACTGTCGATTCAATAAACAGTTAGTTTAAATACCATTAGCTTAGGAAAGATGATGCAGAATCTTTATAAACTATTGATTCAATAAACAGTTAGTTTAATCACCAGTACCTTTGGTTAGATGATGCATAATCTTAATAAAATATTGTTTCATTAAACATTTACATTAACTACCACTAACTTTGATAAAATGATGCAGAGTCTTTATAAACTATTGATTCATTAAAACAGTTATGTTACCTACAACTAGTTTTTGTTATATGATGCAGAATCTTTATAAACTATTGATACATTAACCAGTTAGTTTAGCCACCTTTGGTAAAATGATGTAGAATCTTTATAAACTGTTGATTCATTAAATAGTTATGTTAACTACCACTAACTTTGGTAAGATGATGCAGAATCTTTATAAACTATTGATTCATTAAACAGATACTTTAACCACCACTAGCTTTGGTAAAATTATGCAGAATCTGAAAACAAAAGCCAGCAAAACATCTCCAGTAAGACAACCACTGATCACAAAAGAAACAAGCACACAATCTCATGGCATACAATGGTGGAGTCCAGGCTTCATAGGATTTAGTATTCCAATCTCATGGCAAACAATGGTAAAGTCCAGGATAAAAAGTAGTCAGGATTCCCATCTCATGGCAAACAATGGCAGAGTTCAGGCTAAAACGGAGTCAAGATTCCAGCCTCATGGCAATCAATGGTAGAGTCCAGGCTAAAAAGGAGTCAAGATTCCAGCCTCATGGCAATCAATGGTAGAGTCCAGGCTAAAAAGGAGTCAGGATTACAACCATCTATAGGGAGTACAGCTAAAAGAGAAATACACCTGAAGCTGTCTGTCAAGAAAGAGAATCGTCTCAAAAAAATCGAACCATGTTCCTCCCGCATGACAGGCAAAAGTGCTACCACTGTACCACCAATTCTTTTGAAAATAAAGCATTCTCATTGCCATCACTTAGCCCTTCTCAACTTCTCATTCCAGGGAATTAAAAAGAAGATCAAGAGACTTGCTGAAGAGCAAAACAATGCCAGTAAGACATACACTGTCACAAAAGACACAGAAATACAACCACATGGCAAACAATGGTAGAGTCCAGGGTAAAAAGGAGTCAAGATTCCAATCTCATGGCAAACAATTGTAGAGTCCAGGGTAAAAAGGAGTCAGGATTCCAACCACATGGCAAACAATGGTAGAATCCAGGGTAAAAAGGAGTCAGGGTTCCAACCACATGGCAAACAATGGAAGAGTCCAGGCTAAAAAGGAGTCAGGATTCAAATCTCATGGCAAACAATGGTAGAGTGCAGCCTAAAAAGGAGTCAGGATTCCAGCCTCATGGCAAACAATTGTAGAGTCCAGGCTAAAAAGGAGTCGGGATTTCAATCTCATGGCAAACAATGGTACAGTCCAGGCTAAAAAGAAGTCAGGATTCCAATCTCATGGCAAACATAGGTAGAGTCCAGGCTAAAAAGGAGTCAGGATTACAACCATCTATAGGGAATACAGCCAAAAGAGAAAAAAACCCGAAGTTATCTGTAAGGAAAGACAAACGTCTCAAAAAATTAGGAATGTGATTATCTTCCAGGCATATTCTGCTGAAATAAACAAAATCATCAAAGGAAGTTGCAGTTGCCTTAGCTGGGAATCGAACCCTGGTCCTCCCGCATGGCAGGCGAAAGTTCTACCACCAATTCTTTTGACAACAAGACATTCTCATTGCCATCACCTAGCCCTTCTCAACTTCTCAAACCAGGGAATTAAAAAGCACATGGCAAACGAAGATCAAGAGACATGTTGAAGAGCAAAACAATGCCAATAAGACAAACGTTGTCACAAAAGACACAGAAATTCAACCTCATGACAAACAATGGTAGAGTCCAGGGTAAAAAAGAGTCAGGATTCCAATCTCATGGCAAACAATGGTAGAGTCCAGGGTAAAAGAAGTCAGGATTCCAACCATAAGGCAAACAATGGTAGAGTCCAGGCTATAAAGATGTCAGGATTCCAGCCTCATGGCAAATAATGGTACAGTCCAGGCTTAAATGGAGTCAGGATTCCAATCTCATAGCAAACAATGGTAGAGTCCAGGGTAAAAAGAAGTCAGGATTACAACCATCTATAGGGAGTACAGCCAAAAGAGAAATACACCTGAAACTGTCTGTCAAGAAAGACTAATGTCTCAAAATTAAGGAACTTGATTACCTTCCAGGCATATTCTGCTGAAATCAACAATCATCAACAAGTTGCTGTTGCCTTAGCTAGAAATCGAAGCCTGGTCCTCCGGCATGGCAGGGAAAAGTTCTACCACTGTACCACCAATTCTTTTTAAAATAAGGCATTCTCGTTGCCATCACCTAGCCCTTCTCAACTTCTCAAACCAGGGAATAAAAAAGCACATGGCAAACGAAGATCAAGAGACATGCTGAAGAGCAAAACAATGCCAGTAAGTCAAACACTGATCACAAAAGACAAAGACACCCAACCTCATTGGCCAGGAATCAATTGGCCAGGAATCGGCCAGGAATCAAACCTGGGAAACAAAAAGCATATGGCAAACAAAGATCAAGAGACATGTTGAAGAGGTAATGTCTCCAGTCACTTCCTGCAATGTCTTCACTGAGGTCATGACCAATGAATCTGTTATTTGCCATGTCCTTGTAGTCATGACGGATTAGTATGCCTTTCTTGTGATCATGACCAGTTGTGGTTGTGGGCAATGATGTAACATGGTTTTTGTGAAAAGTGTTTTTGCCAAATAATACAATTTGGATTTCAATCCTTATGACAGGCACAGTGTAGTCATTCCAGAGGTAAAATGACCATGTGGTCCCCACAACACTGTAGAAATTTAAATGACCCTGTGGTGCCCATCATCTTGTAGAACGCTATAGGTAACTTAACTGTGGTCATGACCAATAAAAAGTAACCTGGTCCTTTGGAAAATTTAATGTACAAGAGGAGTAAAATTTGTACTTGTATTTACTCAACTGTAATGCAGCCTTTCCAATAGCAAAATGACCCTATGGTCCCTACCACCATGTAGAAAGCTGTGGGTTCTTGATTGACACTTACATCTCCTTTGGTCTTTTATGTGGTTTAATGTGGTTCATCTGAAAGAATTGTATTCTTTCGTAAATCAATTTGATTTTAATTGTTAATGTAAATGTCAATGTTTGTTTAACAAAGGCAGCCAGAGGAGGGTTATATCTCCTTCAAAGCCTCCAGTCATCTCCTGCAATATCTTCACTGAGGTCATGACCAATGAAGATTAATCTGGCTCCTTTAGAAATTTAAAGTGCCAAATAGTACATTTTGTTTTTCAAGCTTTGTCATATATACAATACAGTCTTTTCAATCACAGAAATTGATCCAAGATGGCGCAGAGTGTGGCAGCCATGTTGCGAGCTCCATCGAGACACTACAGTTTTTTGTTTATCTATCTGTTTATTTTGTATGTAACCATGTTGTCTTTCGTGTGTGATGTCGTCAGTTTAATTGTATATGACAAAAACTTTTGGATATTGGCTACACTGTCGCTCACCGGAAACCGGACTTTGAGTTCCCTGTAGATGCTCTGTTTACAAACACACCAACAGAGCCCTTTATTTGGACGGCCCGGCCGCGACCTCGGAAACACACATGGAAAAGAGGAAAGAGAGCTGTGTTCTCATCAGGCTGGGATGCCATGCCTTCCGATCCCTGCTCTCCACCGTTCTACTGGCTAATGTACAGTCACTGGACAACAAGCTCTGTGAACTGAGGGTGCGCACTGTCCGTGCTGCCCGCTTACAGGCAGAAGCTGAAACAGGAAGCATTTGCCCATAGGACAATCCAGTGCTTGTCGGACCAATCGGATTCTATGCTACAGGACTGTTTTGATCACGTGGACTGGGAAACATTCCGGTCTGCTTCCAATGGCGACATCCAGGTTTACTCGGATATCATTACGTGTTTCATTAAGATGTGCATAGATGACATAGTGCCAACCAAACTATCCGGATCTACCCCAACAATAAACCGTGGATAAACAACATCGTTCGCGCAGCCCTGAAAGCGAGGACATCTGCATTTAATTCTGAAGATGTGGAGGAGTACAAATGCACCAGCTATGCGGAGGAGTGCAAACGCACCAGCTATGCCCTCCGGAAAACCATCAAAGCTGCCAAACACCAGTACAGAGAGAAAGTAGAAGGTCAGTTCAACTCCAGCAGCAAAAGAAGCGTGTGGCAGGGAATCAACAACATTACGGACTTAAAGAGAAATAAACACCCTGCTATGAACACCGCTGCCTCTCTCCTGGATGAGCTAAATTCTTTCTACGCTCATTTTGAAACAAATAACCCCGCCCTTATGGAGAGAGCTCCCGTGACCGCTGATATAGATGTGAGTGCTCTCTCTGTCTCTGTAGCGGATGTTACACGGTCCTTCCATCAGGTGAATATTCGCAAGGCTGCGGGTCCTGATGGAATTCCGGGCTGCGTACTCAGAGCATGTTTTCAGCCCCCTCCTGTACACACACAGCTCTAATGTCATTGTAAAATTTGCTGATGACACAACGGTGGTAGGCCTGATCACCGACAACGATGAGACGGCCTACAGAGAAGGGGTGTGCGTTCTGACACACTGGTGTCAGGAGAACCACCTCTCAACTCAACATTGACAAGACCAAAGAGATTGTTGTGTAAACAGGAAAGAGAACACACCCCCATCACCATCAATGGGTTACCAATGGTAGCGGGCCAACAGCTTCATGTTCCTAGAGGACCTCACATGGTCTGCTCACACAGATGCAGTGGTGAAGAAAGCTCACCAGCACCTCAGGTGTCTGAGGAAGTTCGGTATGAACCGCAACATCCTCAGATCATTCTACACCTGCACTGTGGAGAGCATTCTGTCTGGTTGCATCACAGCCTGCTACGAGAACACCACCGCCCTTAACCGCAAGGCCCTGCAGAGGGTGGTCCGAACTTCCAGCCACATCACAGGAGGTGAGCTTCCCATTCTCCAGAATATTTACAACAGGCGGTGTCTGAGAAAGGCACGGAGGATCATCAGTGACTCTAGCCACCCAAGTCACGGTCTGCTATCCCTACTGCCCTCAGGCAGACGGTACCACAGCATCCGGACACGCACAAGCCGACTAAGGGACAGCTACTTTCCTCAAGCTATCCGATTACTCAATGTGAACTGACATAATCTCAACCCACCCCCACCCTTTTGCATACACATCATTTTAACATTGACAGATCATCAGCATGGAGAAATTAAAGGTAAGATTAATGACGCAACTTAAAGAACACCGCTACTCTTTAAGTCAACTTTCAGTCAATGTTAATGTTATATTATGTTAGTTATAAAGTTAGCCTAAAAGAAAGCCTGTGTATTTTTGTAACATTTTTGCAACATTTTGGATGTTTACAGAGAAATTAAATTAATATATCTAAGCAATTAAAACTGAAGAGGGGATTTTCTGTAAAATGTAATTCCACAAAATGCAAATAATAACTGAGGCAAAAGTTAGGACACCCTCACATGTATTCCCTCTTAAAATGGCTCAAATGGATACAGGTGTATCACACCAGGTGCACATAATAGTAAATCGTTACTCAGAATTTTGAATGAGGCTTGCCCTATCTAAACCTCAAACATTTAGTTTGGTGTGCTCCTGACTGTTGACGTGAGAGTGAGCACCATGGTGAGAGCAAAAGAGCTGTCACATGCCTTCAGAAAATAAAACATAGTAGCATCCTATGAATCTGGTAAGGTATTTTAAAAGATCTCAAAAGATTTTGTAATCAGCCATTCCACTGTCCAGAAGATCGTCTACAAGTGGAGGGCTATCAAAACAACTGCCAACATGCCCAGGTCTGGTCGCCCCACCAAGTTCACCCCATGAGCAGACCGCAAGATGCTAAAAGAGGTCTCCAAAAACCCTAAAATGTCATTTTGGGACCTACAGCAGGCTCTGACTACTGTTGATGTAAACGTGCATGCCTCTACAATCAGAAAGAGACTGCACTAGTTTAACTTGCATGGGAGGTGTGCAAGGAGGAAACCTTTGCTCTCTGAGAGAAACATCAAGGTCAGACTGACATTTGCCAGAGAGAATGTTGACAAAGACCAGGACTTCTGGAATAATGTTCAATTATTTGGACACCACAGCAGAGGATATGTTTGGCGTAAACCAATGACAGCATTCCACGAAAAGAACCTCATACCAACTGTAAAGCATGGAGGTGGAAGTGTCATGGTTTGGGGCTGCTTTGCTGCAGTAGGACCTGGTCAGCTCACCATCATAGAATCCACCATGAAGTCTACTGTGTATCAGAAGGTGCTTGAAGAACATGTGAGACCATCTATTAGAAAATTAAAAGCGGAACTGGACCGTGCAACATGACAATGACCCAAAACACACTAGTAAGTCAACCAAAGACTGGCTAAAAAGATAAAAATGGAGAGTCCTGGAATGGCCGAGTCAAAGTCCAGATCTGAATCCCATTGAGATGCTGTGGGGTGACTTGAAAAGGGCTGTACATCCAAGAAACCCCTCAAACATCTCACAGCAAAATTTCACAGGTAAAATTTCCTCAGACGGATGTCAGAGACTGGTAGATGGCTACAAAAAGTGTCTCACTGCAGTTATTTCAGCCAAAGGATGTAACACTAGCTATTAGGGGCTAGGGTGTCCTATCTTTTTCCTCAGTTAAAATAGGCATTTTTGTAAAATTATATTTACAGAAGATTTTAAACACTTTTCTTCAGTTTTAATTGTTTAGTTATACTTTACAATACTTTGTTTTAGTTTAAAGTTATAACTTTAATCTCTCTGTATTGTCAAAATTGAGACTAAATAACCATATATTAAAAAATGTTACAAAATACACATGCTTTCACAGGGTGTCCTAATTTTTTCACATCACTGTAAATGTCATATTAGACTTGAATATATCATATCAGTGTTTCTTTCTAGTGATACTGTTTGGTTGAGAAGCAGAAAAGGCAGCATGTTTCAGATTTAGATTGATAAGTTAAAACACAAATTTAAGATCCAAAATGTTTGTCCTGTTTTACTGGTACTATTTACTGGCATGCAAATAGCCCAGAATAATCCCTATTGTTATTATTTAAGCCCTCTACAACAAATAAAAGTATAAACTCCATTAACTTTGGTAAGGTGATGCAGAAACTTTATAAACTATTGATTCAGAATCCTTATAAATTATTGATCCATTAAACAGTTAGTTTAACTACCACTACCTTTGGTAGATACCACTAAGATGGTGCAAAATCTTTATAAACTGTTGATTCATTAAACTGTCTTCACAAATTTCCAATACAGCATCACATATGACCTCATGCCAGTTTATCTTTACAAATAACTTCCATATTTTATAGGTGACTTCTGAGACAGAAGAACAGTCAAATGGTTTGTTCAGCTGTGCAGGACAGAATGGAACAGAGAAGGTAACTGTCTGTTACGTTTATTTGTAATACTCAATAGTTAGTTTAAGTAACATTAGCTTTGTTAAAATGATGTAGAATCTTTATAAACTATTGATTCATTAAACAGTCAGCTTAGCTCCATTAAATTTTGGTTAGATGATGCAGAATATCTATAAACTATTGATTCATTAACCAGTTAGTTTAACTACCACTAGCTTTGGTAAGATGATGCATAATCTTTATAAACTATTGATTCATTAAACAGTTAGTTTAACCACCACTACCTTTGATAAAATAATGCAAAATCTTTATAAACTACTGAATCATTAAACAGTTACGTTAACCACAACTAGTTTTGGTAAGCTGATGCATAATCTTTATAAACTATTGATTCAATAAAAAGTTAGTTTAAATGCCACTACCTTTGGTAAGATGATGCAGAATCTTTATAAACTATTGATTCATTAAACAGTTATGTTAACTACCACTAGTATTGGTAAGATGATGCAGAATCTTAATAAAATACTGATTCATTAAACAGTTAATTTAACTACCAATGGCTTTTGTTATATGATGCATAATCTTTATAAACTTTTTATTCATTAAACAGTTATGTTAACTACCACTAGTATTGGTAAGATGATGCATAATCTTAAAATATTGATTCATTAAACAGCTACTTTAACCACCACTAGCTTTGGTTAGATGATACAGAACCTTTATAAACTATTGATTCATTAACCAGTTGGTTTAACTACCACTAGCTTTGGTAAGATGATGCATAATCTTTATAAACTATTGATTCATTAAACAGTTAGTTTAACCACCACTAATTTGGTAAAATGATGTAGAATCTTTATAAACTATTGAGAAATTAAACAGTTAGTATAACTACCACTAGCTTTTGTTATATGATGCAGAATCTTTATAAACTTTTAATTCATTAAACAGTTATGTTAATCTACCACAAACTTTGGTAAAATGATGCAGAATCTTTATAAACTATTGAACCATTAAACAGTTAGTTTAACTACCACTAGCTTTGGTTACATGATGCAGAAACCTTTTAAACTATTGACTCATTAAACAGTTATGTTAACTACCACTAGTATTGGTAAGATAATGTATTATCTTAATAAAATATTGATTCATTAAACAGTTACATTAACTACCACTAGCTTTTGTTATATGATGCAGAATCTTTATAAACTTTTGATTCATTAAACAGTTATGTTATCTACCACAAACTTTGGTAAAATGATGCAGAATCTTTATAAACTGTTGATTCAATAAATAGTTAGTTTAAATACCATTAGCTTAGGTAAAATGATGCATAATCTTTATAAACTATTGATTCATTAAACAGTAATTTTAACCACCACTAGCTTTTGTTATATAATGCAGAATCTTTATAAACTTTTAACTCATTAAACAGTTATGTTATCTACCATAAACCTTGGTAAAATGATGCAGAATCTTTATAAACTGTTGATTCATTAAACAGTTACTTTTACCACCACTAACTTTGGTAAAATGATGCTGAATCTTAATAAACTACTGATTCATTAAACAGTTAGTTTAACTACCACTAGCTTTGGTAAGGTGATGCATAAACTTTATAAACTATTGATTCATTAAACAGTTAGTTTAACTACCACTAGTATTGGTAAGATGATGCATAATCTTTATAAATTATTGATTCATTAAACAGCTACTTTAACCACAACTAGCTTTGGTTAGATGATGCAGAATCTTTATAAACTATTGATTCAATAAAAAGTTAGTTTAACTCCATTAAATTTTGGTAAGATGATACAGAATCTTTATAAACTATTGAGTCATTAAACAGTTAGTTTAACTACCACTAGCTTTTGTTATATGATGCAGAATCTTTATAAACTTTTGATTCATTAAACAGTTATGTTATCTACCACAAACTTTGGTAAAATGATGCAGAATCTTTATAAACTGTCGATTCAATAAATAGTTAGTTTAAATACCATTAGCTTAGGTAATATGATGCAGAAACTTTATAAACTATTGATTCATTTAACAGTTATGTTCACTACCACTAGTATTGGTAAGATGATGCATAATCTTAATAAAATACTGATTTATTAAACAATTACATTAACTACCACTAGTTTTGGTAAGATGATGCAGAATCTTTATAAACTATTGATTCATTAAACAGTTATATTAACCACCACTAGTATTCGTAAGATGATGCATAATCTTAATAAAATATTGATTCATTTAACAGTTAGTTTAACCACCACTAGCTTTCGTTAGATGATGCAGACTCTTTATAAACTATTGGTTCATTAAACAATTAGTTTAAATACTATTAGCTAAGGTAAGATGATTAAGAATATTTGTAAACTATTGATGCAATAACCAGTCAGTTTAACCACCACTAGCTTTGGTAAGATGATGCAGAATCTTTATAAACTATTTATTTATTAAACAGTTACTTTTACCACCACTAACTTTGGTAAAATGATGCAGAATCTTTATAAAATTTGATTCATTAAACAGTTATGTTATCTACCACTAGCTTTGGTTATATAATGCAGAAACTTTATAAACTATTGATTCATTAAACAGTTATGTTAACTACCACTAGCTTTAGTAAAATGATGCAGAATCTTTATAAACTGTTAAATCACTAAATAGTTTAAATACCATTAGCTTAGGTAAGATGATGCATAATCTTAATAAAATACTGATTCATTAAACAGTCAGTTTAACCAGCACTGACTTTGGTTAGATGATGCAGAATCTTTATAAACTATTGATTCATTAAACAGTTAGTTTAACTACCACTAATTTTGGTTATATGATGCATAAACTTTATAAACTATTGATTCATTAAACAGTTATTTTAACTACCTCTAGTATTGGTAAGATGTTGCAGAATCTTTATAAACTTTTAATTGATTAAACAGTAAGTATAACCACCACTAGCTTTGGTAAGATAATGCAGAATCTTTATAAACTATTGACTCATTAAACAGTTAGTTTAACCACCAATAGTTTGGTAAGATAATGCATAATCTTTATAAACATTTGATTCATTAAAACATTTGTTTAAATACCACTAGCTTTGGTAAGGTGAGGCAGAGTGTATTTAAACAATTGATTCATTAAACAGTTAGTTTAACCACCACTAACTTTGGTAAGATGATGCAGAATCTTTATGAACTACTGAATCATTAAACAGTTCCGTTAACCACCACTAGTTTTGGTAAGATTTTGCAGAATCTTTATAAACTATTAATTCATTAAACAGTTAGTATAACCACCAGGGAAACAGGAAAAACTACTGCACGAAACCTTCCTGTCGCCTTACATTTATGGGGTATTACTGTCACCCACGTGTCTGTGTTTTAACCCGGCGAGAGTCCCTGAAATGGGTGTGATACACCAGCAATACTGTATGTAAAAGGATGCCCTCCATGCTAGAAACATGGACAGCTTCAGTGTTTTACTGAGGTCGGCCCATTCCACGCACAGAGTCAGATGGAAGCTCAGATGTAGCAAAGCAAAATCCTCACCGAATGTAAAAGGAGGAACGAATAGGCCACATATGAAAAGTAAACGTGGGAGACGTGCTTCATGAGCAATGAAAGCCAGGCAAAAGCTTACAGCACCTGGTATTCCCAGGCAGTCTCCTAACTCTGCTTAGCTTCCGAGATCAAACAAGATCCGGCGCACGCATGGTGGCATGGCCATAAGCGAAGAAGGTGGCCAAAAGTGGGCTATTTAAAGGAAGCCGACGGAGCCCAGCTCTCACTCCATTGACAAGCGTCTCGGTCAGCAAGCGCATGAATAGCAGAGTCCTTTCCTTCGAGCCATGTCTCAGCCACATTTAAGTTTCCCCCTCTGCTTGTGAACTATTCAAGCATTTTTAGCTTCTCTGTGCAGGCTACATTGTACCAAACTTCGGTACTGATGCCCACTCCCAAATGATAATCATAATAACAAGGGTGGTAATGAATTACTTAAAATGACAATTAGCGCCAAGTGACAGCGCTTGTATATACAATAGGAGCAGAAAACAAAGAGATATCATCAGGAGTTGTCTCTCTTCATTAAACCAGATTTCCAGATTTTGGCAAACAAGTTTTGTTTGCACTTTGAACTGTAGATGTTGTAATTTAGCAGATGTTGTAATTGCAGCAAATCAGTGGAAAACAGAGAATTCTGGTCATGGACAGTTTGTGCACTTTTAACAACCGCTTCGCACCGTAAAGCAGGCGTGATTACCCATTTCATCTCTAAAGAAACCTTTGAATTTACACAGGCTATTTTGATGGTCACATGGGGTGAAAGACTGCCCTGACTTCAGGTGTTTTAAATGTGAAGAGAGGGGGAAGTTCGCGAGGGACTGTGACGCGGTGATGTGTCCGGATTGTAAAAGGAGTGTAAATAAGTGTAAGTGTTGGATGGAGGAGGAGGAAGAGCAGCATGTAGACGGGAGGCTGTATGAACTATACAAAAAGCAGCAAGAGGAGGAACAACCCAGTCTCACGACAGTTCGTGACATAGTGACGAAATTTAATCTATTGATTCGTGTTCGTTGGCACGAATTTCCCTCTTTCTCGTGTCACTCAGCACGAATTTCGCTCTAATGTATTTCAATAGGAAATATCCTTCGTGCCTCCGCCACGTTTTTTTCTTTCTGGCACTGGGGACCACAGTCGCTGTTTTTTCCCTCTTCATTTGTTATTTACTTATTTACCTTAAGCGCTACTTTACTCAACATTTAATTACGAGAATTTATGCTTACAGTCAAAAATGCAGTATTCCCCGGGTAAATTAACGAGACTGCAGAGTTGCGCTACGGCCATCGCTTAAATGCTGCCGTTTCTTTTCTGAGAAATGGAGTAAATACTACAGTAGCATGAGCCTTACCGACCGTTTAAGGCTTAACTAGGCTCATAATTAATGATCACGTTTTGTTTAAATGTTATAATTGATCTCTTTCTTTGCCATTAGACTCACGTGGTTTACATGTTTACAAGACAACAATTAAAGCCCGACCAATGGTTTCCTCATTATCAGAGAAAAACATGCACTTGTGAAATTAGGCTTGCTAAACAGGGCTAGCTAACTTCAATATAAGCTAACTCTAGTTTAAGTTATGTCAGCTGAAGGGTATCTTAGGGTGGAGCACTGCATTATTGTGTGGGTTATGGGTGATTTTATCTCAATCATCATGACCTTATGTATCAATCGTATCCAAAATGAGAAAATGTGAACATTAGGGAGCCTTAAACACGCTCATGCAGTGTATGTTTCATTCATACTTCGACGCTAGAGGGTGCTCTAGAGCAGAAAGTACAAAAAAGACTCCTCGAAGTAATTACGAATGATGTGCCAGGAAATCCCTAATATGGACAAAGGCATCCAGCTATAGATGTAGCTATGCTGAATAAAATCAAATGTTGTGACTGATGAAAGGACGAAAGACAAATATATGACATATATGGTATGTGGTCATCTCCAGGTAATCAATAAAGTATATAAATAATGCAGTGCTGTTGACATAGCATTTATTACAGTATGGAATCTATCAAATATATTTTCTGCATTATCCTGTGATACAAATGAGAAAAAATACAGGGCAAAATATCATAGAATACAAATTATTGGTCATTGTCCAGCAATGTAGGCTATTTGCATTCTTAGCCAATTAAAAGTAAGTAATAAGAAAAAATGTAATCAATTTATAAATTGATTGAAATTAATTTAACCGGAAAAAAGGTATTATGGTATTATTATTACATTTGACATCTCTCCTTCACTTCTGAAATGATAGCTACACCCCTGAATATGTCTGGAAAAACAACAATATAATTTGGCCTAACATTACTACACATAAAATTGCCTTTAAATCTGGGGGGATAGAATTTTTAGAATTTCCTAGAATTTTTATTAATTTATTTTAAGTATTTATAAGAATCTCTCACTATAGGGGAGCACTTTTAAACCTTATTTTAACATCTACTCTACACTCTATAATTAACATTTTCTGTTATCCCTCCAGATCCTGTCAAACAAAACACCACACGTGTCCGAATCTAGATACACCTGATTCAGCGAACCCAAAGGCACTTTTAAGAGCCAACCTCAATCTATCTTTTAATCTTTTTCTATCTGTCTATTTCTCGCAAACTCTTTGTCCATCTGTCTCACTAACTATATTTCTATCCATCTTTATCATCTCTCAGTCTTTATTTCACACACTTCCCTCTCTATCTGTATTTATCTACCATCTTTGTCTGTCTGTCTGTCCTTTGTCTGTCTGTATCTGTTTGCGTTGCAATGGCAACCAAACATAATCTTGACTCACAGGATCCCCACTACAAAGAGGGGAGATGCATGGCCTTTTGAACTGAAATTAGACCGTGTTCTAGCTGAAGCCAGGGTAAGATTTTTTTGTATGCCTCAATCATTTTATACTTGAACATGTGAATGGGGGATAAAATAAAGTAGAAATGTAACGAATGTAGAAGAAGGATGAGTGCAGGATATGTCATACGGGTGTATTGCATGATGAAATTAAGTAGTTAACATCCTACAATGCTCAAATGCATTTGTAAATGATTGTGAATTAAATTGAAGGTTACAGACTGCTCCTGTGAAGGCACCAACTTCACCATTTTACCAGGCAAAGCAGTGATTTTAATTGCTATCAATGGTGAAAACAATTCACTATTTAGATTTCTATTGTAGATTTGATGTTTCTCATACTAGTGTGTTGTGGCATTGTGCTTACAATTGCAGTCATGTCAAAACCTATGGTATAGTCATTAGCTGAAACAAAGCCAAAAATCTTTTATTTTTGTCCTCCACAAACCCAAAAATGTAGCTGTTGAAAGCAGTAACATCCTTTGTGTCCTTCCAGCATAAAGTCCAATCAGCCAAATTTGGAATTTAGTGAATCTAACAAATGTAAACATTGTGTGATACCAAAGCCACTGGAAGGCAAGCCTGCAACCTTTAGCCAAAAAAGCCTAACGGCTAAAACTAACACTGTGGCGCAGGGAAGGAGACCAGTTGTTTTTTTTAATAGATGTCAATGGAGGAGAGGCTTCACTATGCTGAATAAACATATTTTTTGAGGAAATAGCTTATCATTTACTGAATCGACAGCCTATCAGCTAATTTTCAACATGTTTTTAACTAAACAAAAGTTTTTGATTGAACTATTTTTATAGTTTACACCGGGGGAAAAAATTTTTTATAAGAGAAGTCACTGACTTTTTGCGACAGGTGGGATTCAGCTTAAAGCACTCCTATTTATTCCTATGGTATCCCTAAATGGCGATCGAGTGTCAACTCAATTGAAGTTCGCCACAACTTCAAAGACATTGAATGACATCAAGGATGTAATGTGATGGTTATGAAGGCACACATGATCCAAGTTGACGTTATGCTTTATTCAGTAGTAAGTAACACAGACCCTCTGATCTCCCAATAGTAAGACAATCTCTGTGGATACTACCCAAGAAGATCGGTATGAGTGCTGGGATTATAGGAAATTGTGCAATGAACTCTCAGCCCATTCTCACTGTGGAGAAACTGTTGTAAAATTAATTTTTAAATTTACTGTTTTCCAAGGGCGTTTTGACTTTCATCAGCCACTATGTGTATGTCAAACGTGCCAGCATCAGTGGACCCCTGACTTGAAATACCTCCTTAGGAGTGGATATTGGCCAGCCTCCATCACCAGTTCCACACTTTATACACTGGACCTCCTGAGCTCCTTTCAGGAACTCAAGGTTATCTGTCTGGGATTCTCCAGACAAGCCTTTGCAAAGCTGCTGGAGCACCGCACTAAGATTGGAGGAAGAGTAAGTGCAATTGTTTTTACCATATTATAAAATTTCTTTTTTTATAAGCAGACATCATCACATATACTATTTCATTCTATATATCTTCCAGACTGCACAAATCAACTGTGATGCACCACAGCGTTTCTTAAAGTTTTCATATGCTTCATTTGAGGAAGACCAGCTCTGCTGTGGTGCTCCTTTCACCTGCACGCCGGAAATGTTGGCTGTTTCAACAGTTGGAAATAGAAAGATGTACCGCTTTTGCCGAGAGACAAGGTAGTCTTTGTTCCGGTCTATTTATTAATTTATTTAGTTACTTCATATATTTAATGGATGGGTTTCCCATTTTTCTTTATTTCTTAGTTCTGATGATCTGAATAAATGCTATATATTGTATAACACCATTGCTTTTTTTAATGGATGTGGCTTGCAAATATTGGCCATACTTGCCCTTTGAGGCAAATTGTGCCTATTTAATTAAATTGAATTTCTTCCACCATTTACTAATAGATTAAGTGGAGTGGTAGGAACCAGGAAGGAGCAAGGACTACTGCCGGTGAAGAGGTGGAGCAAGTGAACAGCTACCTCTCACGTTGTGCCCTGGCTACCAATTATATGTCCAAAGCAGGTAAAGCAAAGCAGAATGTTTGCAATATTCTTGCATAATTGTTTTCGATACAATAACCTCATAACCTCATTATTAGCCTTAAACAGCATGGGTGGATATGCTTACATTGCATGCAATGGGGTGGAACCACAAAAAAGTCTCTCTCTACATCAGTCACTTTCCACAAGATATGTGAAGGTAAGTCACCTATTAATTGTTTTGTATATCCTTTAGTTGTGTGCACTTGGCCTGTTTTTAAACCGTACAAAGCCCTGAATATTGTATAACACTGTTATCCGACTTGTCAGAGACTCCAGGATGAAACAGCAAGGCTAGCTGAACTAAAAACTTACTTTGCTCAGATGAAGTGGTGTCACAGTGCCTTTGTTATGTGAAGGAATGGGCAGCTGGCAGTAAGAAAAAAGAAACCACAAATATCATTTTCCACCTTTTCCAACTTTCTGATATTTTCAATTTGATATTAAATAGAAGCTAAAGATAATAGGTTGATCATCTATGGATTACAGCAAACTACATCACCATCAAATGTTCTGCCACATTTATGTTGGATATTTCAGTTTCCCTGCAGGAAGTGCACATACCAAGTTTAATTAAGTTGAATTAAAAGGGGTTTTATATACAAATTCAAACACTGAAACAGCTCTGTGTAGTTTAGTAGTTTAAAACTATTTTAGTTTATTTTTTTTTAGTTTCTGTGTAGTTTAGTAGTTTATCACTATTACTTCTACAGAGACACCAGATACATCTTATGCCAGTCAAGGCACCACACACAGAGGACTTCAGCAGTTGATTGAGGGGCTTTACCTTATTATGAGGCAGTGGAAGCAAACCCTTTACTGTCAGAATGGTATAACTATATAACATAATAGGTTGATATATTCAAGCTACTGTTTGCACCCTGCTCCGCCAAAAATACATCTAATTTGCACATAATTTAGTAAAACTTAAGCTTAATCATTGCATAGAAATGTATGCTATCCCCTAAATGTTACACACTGGACCTATGGGTTACCTGTTTGTAAATCTAAATTGAAAATTTCAATTATTGCCGCATTGCTTTCATTTCTCTTGGGTGCAGTATATTTTTCCATATTGGACAATGCTGTCACAAACCTATATACCTGTACCTCCTGTCTTTCTAGACAGCAGCAAGCTTCTCCACCGCCTTCGAAGGAAGCTGTCAGAAGACAAAAAGCTTCTTCTTCAGCAGACTGAGAAATACAATGGTCTTGTACTAGACTATGCTACTAACATTGATGAAGCTGTGGTGGAGCATTCCCTGACTGGAGAGAGCACTGTCTCAAATATGGCCATGGGAAGTTCATGGCAGTGGTATGTCAGTTTTCAGATGCTTCACAATAATTTATTTACAGTTCTGCTTTATAGATTACTCTGAACTGAACATGCATGGTAATGTATTGAGTGTTGTAATGTTTGATTAGTTTATGTGTGCATTTTTAGTTTTCTTATGTATCAGTTTGATTAAAAAAGTGCAATGCTATTATGCTCATGAATAGATTGTCTTGTGTACACATGACCGTTGTTGATTCTTAGCAAATATTTCATTTATTATCAAAACATCAGTCTCGGTCACAGAACTTGGATGGAGTAGAACAGTTATTTCTCTGTTTGCCATGGTCATTTGGCGTGCACATAATAAATAAAAAAGGGAATATAGTTCAATATGGTAACAAGTCAGTAAGGCAGTAAGTGTGTCACATTTGCTTGAGAGGTTTAGGTTCTCCTGTAGCTCAGTGGTAGAGCATTGCGTTAGTAGTGCAAGAAGGTGTGGGTTCGATTCCCAGGGAGTACATGTACTAAGAAAATGTATAACTTCAATGCACTATAAGTCACTTTGGATAAAAGCGTCTGCCAGATGCATAAATGTAAATGAAATTTGTTGAACTATGGCTGTTATATAAAAGCTGAAATTAATCTTAATGTAACTTTTTGAATGCTAAACAAAAGTATTACTTTAGCACAACTGTATTGAAGAAGAAAGATGTAAGCTGTTAGACATGCTGCAACACAAAACACTTCTGCTGCTTTGGGCCTTACTGCATAAAGTCGCCTCAGTTAGCCATCAGAGTTTATACAGAAGGTAGCCAGGTTGTATGACAGTGATGCACATAAAAATGCCAGCCATCATGGTTTATAGGTTTGAATGAGTGAAATCTCATGAAGTAGTCAATATGTAGTTTGTCCTTATGTTATGTTATTGTTATGTTATGTTAAAGTATGTTATTTCTTGTTGTATTTTGAGATGTAGACAAGGGAAATGAGGGACTTTGCTGTCTCTTAAGAAGACTGTCAGAGGTGTGAGAAAGGTTGCAAGTGGTCTTCCAGCAGTACAAGACTGCTTTAGGCCCTGAGTCCTCTGCCCTTCTGCATGTTTAAGCAGAAGATCAAAGTACCTCAGTAGTCCAGACACCAGTAAGGATAAAGAAGAAAACAGTTTAGGTAATACATTTATTTATATGTATGTTTGTTTGTTCTCAAAAATAGACCAGGGGGTGTTCCATCAAGGTGGATAAAGGAAAAGCCTGGCTTAGGAGCATTGGAGGGAAATGTTGCAGCAACATCAACTAGCCGGTCTCAGCTTGACTCAAGCTGGCTGATGCCATCACTGCAACTCAGCTTGTCCATTTGCCAGATGCTGGTTTTAGAATATAAGGCATGGCACCTGTTTCAGCAGCCAATCAGCTTATAGCAAAGTCATTCAGCTGGTCAAGACACTAAACTGTTGGCTGGTCGAAATTTTGGCTGGAGGAAAGAGAGGACTAGTTCATCAATTTATCTGAGGAACATCAGTGTCTGCATGACACAAGCCTTATAATTTACTCAACTCTTCAGGGCTGCTTCTGTACTCCATGCACAAGCACAATACATGCTTATTCAAGCCTAGTTAAACTAGACATGGCTAAATTATGTAAGTGGAACAACTTGAGCCTGCAGTGAAAGTCAAAGTTAATTCAAGCTATGCATTTTCAAGAGAGTGCAGCTTTTATTAGCTATGTTGATGGAATATCCCCATTACTGTTACTCTTTATAATTTATTTGTGTATTTATTGATGCTTTACAAACCTTGTTCATTTTAAAAAAGCTGAGCTTCACCTTCTTATCTGAATTTCCCCAGATGGAAGCTGCACAAAGGACTGTGTTAAAGGAAATGGACTTGCCCAGTATCAGATACTATGCTATCAGCCGATACTATGCTGATTGGTTTACCACATCAAAATCTGTTGAAAATAACACTGTGTCTGTAGATTGTCAGGCAATTTAGTAAGCATATGAATGTTTCTTGAAGATGCACAAACATAAGTATAGGAACGAAGAGACTCCCCTTGATTGTGGTGACCATGTGACCTTTCCGTTTGTGTAAAACACAAGGTTAAACTTTTGACTTGTATACAACAAATGTTACAAACAGATTTCTAAGTTATTTGCTGAGCATTCTCAAGTTTTCCAGGCAATGATTCCTGTAAGATTGGTTGACCTCATGACATTCCCTGTAGTACAACCCTCAGACCAGAATGTAAAGTTAAATATTGTCTATTGGGCAGATTGCTGTGAAATTCTTCATTACTTGCATTTTCCCACATTCACTTATTCTGCAGTGCAGCAGCAGCAGAGGATCTGTGCCTTTTTTCCAGAGGGGTATTATAGGATATAGGGGAATGGGGGTAGAGGTATTATAGGTATTGTAGGGGTATGAGTGTGTAATAGGATATAACTGTTGTTATCTTTATATCACTGTACCATTGAAGATAAACATAACAAATTCCTTCTTAAATGTGGTTATTTTTTAATAATTTGTTTGTCCTTAAAAAGTTAAATCCATTATATCGAATTTTTGACCCTAAAATGTCTTAAATGGCACAAGTCCGTCCTAATTATGCTTTAACTTCAAAAGGCTGATTTCATTGAATAAATGAGCGCTGCATGTTTTAAAGTCAGGTGCTATGCTGCTTTGTGTAGTGATCTTAACAAGGAACCCTGCTGACAGAAAATTAATTTGCATATTCAATAAACCCTTCTGGTAATTTTGTTTAGACCAAATAAAAAATTGACAAACATTTTTACGCAGCAAACACGCAGCTGCAAATGGGAACCGGTAGATTGACAGTAAGCTTTATTGTTTTATTTATTTATAGCTTTGTTTTATTATTAAACTTTTATTTTACAGTTATAATTTATATTAGATCCCTATAGGTGCTCCCCTGTATTCTATGTAAGAGCATGTTGTTTGGATCCTGACTCATAGTCTTGTGTCTTGGAGTCAGGATCTAAACGCATGTTCTGGGTCTTTGTTTTCTGTGGAAGCACATAGCCTCTTTTGTTTACATTCGCCATGTGCTCTCCAGTCGCGTGTATTGGTCCCGCCCCCTTGTTTCCCTGGTAGTATTGTTATCGGTTATGTCCATCACCTGTTTGTCCTTGTCTTGTTTCTATTTAATGCCCTTGTGTTTTCTGTCTAGTGCTGGTTCTTTTTCTCCTGTTTGTCTGACTTCGCTGTTACCAGTCCTGTCGGTCTTTTGTCGGGCTCTCGCCATGTTTTTTGTTCTGTGTTTTGCTACAGTTTTGATGGAGAGTTTTAGAGTTCTGTTTAAAAGTCTGTTTTGTCTCTCGCTATGCTCCCTCGTGGGTTCTTGTTTTGGTTTACTTAAAATAAAGACTTTTTCTGTTCAAAAGCTGTCTGCAACTGGGTTCGTTTCTCATGAATATTTGAAGTTCTTCCAGTTTTCAGAGTAGGGTTAGGATTTAGGGTTAGAAAATTCATATTTACTATATATCTCCTACAGCTGAAACATACATTATACTGCATTTAGATGATAAAGATTATAAGACTTGTGAGGATATAATTTATTTAATAAACTGTTATTGTAGAACAACCAAGTTCCGACTTCAATGCATTTATAAACTACAATTCCCACTAGAGACATGCGATAGATGCTTCTTACAGAGCATACAAATCAGACATCATATTTATAGTTCTTCTGGTTTCCAGTGTAGAAATTGGGTTAATCAAAACGTATCTTTACTAAATATATCAACAGGCTCCTTCCACGGAAACAGTATTAAGATGATTGGGGTGAAATAAATCGTCAGGAACTCAGTTCATCTGGGGTAGTTACTGCAGAAATTTTGATTAATGCATTTTTTTTGTAATTATGGCTTGAATATGTTTAGCCCCCTTTGGAATGTTATAAACTGCCCCAACGCTTATAAATATGGAAGCATTAGGAGCAATAAGTTGGCCAAACAATACACTACTAATGAAAACTTTGTAGCCTGCTCCCCAGTCCATCACAATAAATCAATAGCTGTCTTTTAGTGACAAAAACTGTTTAATCATTTCTAATAGCTATAACCACGGTGATCCATACAAGTGTATTTATAATTAATTTATATGCTACCCGAAATTGTCATTTCAAAATAATCCACTTAAAACAACTAGTAAATCAATGTGATGTAAAGATAAACAAATTCCTTACACAAATATGCTCAGTGTAGGTTTCTTTTGTCTATTTTTTTATTAGTATGAATGCAAAAGTAAAAATCTTTTGCAAGTATTATAGTGTATTTGTGGTCTTTCATTGTGGTCTGGAGATGTCAGTATTTGAAAAGTAGAAGAGAAATGCATGATATGGAAAGGAATATTTCTCCATGAGTCTAGACACTGGTGGTGGTAAAGGGGTGAATAACAATGCTGAGATCTGGATGAATGTGGAGCTCAGCTGCTGATGAGGACATTGAAGGATCCCTGCAAGCTTAATACGAAGAGGACTGGAGGTAAATGGGGTAAAAGATCATAAGATTTGTCAACTGTAATAAAATAACATACAGTGCAATGTATAATCATCAAAAATAAAACACGTTTCCAAATAACATCTGAAAATGAAATCGAGACTAAACTCTGCTTAAACTAAAGCAGCACAGAAACAATGTAATAAACAGGCAGAAACCAAAATGTAGTTCAAATTCTAAATTTTATTTCTCATTAATTTGAGAGCTTAAATTTAAATAGATTAAAACACATACATACACACAATCATTCCATTCTTAGCATAAAGCTATTATGTTTGGTTATAGGCATTGCGTTTCACTGATACAATATACAATGGTTCACTGTTGGTATTTACAGCATGTGATCATGAATTTTCAGTACAAGCTACTTCCTAATTTGTAATTCAAAAAGAATAAATGCATAATAAACTGCCTAACAGTTATGGTATGTATTGGCAACGTACAAGCAAGTTTCTAAATCATATATTACACTGCATACTGTCTACACTATGCATTTGTTTTATGGCTGTCTAACCTTTCTCAACCTTTCTCTTATTACACTCCTGATGAGGAAAGCCTCTAGACGAGTGTGGTAGGAGCAATCTGTGAACATCAAAAACATTTTACATATTTCTTGGAGTATCAACAAAATACACACACCTCTGAAGACTTTACTTGTCAGCCTTGCAGGTCTGGTCACTACTGATGTTTATCACTGATCAAAAGTTGAACTAAGTTTAACTTGTCTCATAGAACCGAACTATTACTACTACTCTCAGTTCCAATGTAGTATGCTTGCTTGAATAACCATGTAATGGTTATGCTAATGTTGTGCCACAGCTGTTGTAAAGTTTCTTCAGACCAGGAGACGTTTTGGGTTTTCAGCAGAGTTCTTTATTGAGAAATGTGCTGGTTCGCGCTGCAGTCATCAAAACAAGTCTGACTAGGTCAGTGATACATTTAGTTTATATACATTTAGGCATTCATAGGCGGGCCTTAGAGGTGTTGACACAGTACCCCGAGGTGACTTCCTTTGATCAGATCATGAACAGAGGAGGCAGGAAGTTTCCCCCAAATATAACACCTCAGCAGCCTGATATCACCAAATGGTTTTAGCACCAAAGTTGCGGGAACTAAGACTCTGTCAACATCCCAAGGATAAGTCACGAGAACTAAAACTATGTCAACATCCCATAAACACTTTGAATTCAAAGAGGAGGAAGCTTAGTTTAAAGAATAACAAAAACGGAATACTATTAAAGGTTTTTCAGTTTATATTTCAACACAGCTCACAATTGAGCATACTGCACTGCTGCTTTCTCTACTGCTTGGCAATTCATTTTGGTCAAATTTGACGCATTAAGCCAACTGGATTTTATAGGTTGTCTGTTAGGACTAATTATTCAATTCAACTTTATTTGTATAGCGCTTTTACAATGTGGCATTGTCTCAAAGCTCTTTACAGGGAGGACAAAAGGAAAAAAAACAAGGAAATATATACAATGATACAAGTAACAACGGTATGTCAATTATCAATCAATTATCAATAATTAAGTATCAAGTCAGATATTTACTATGGAGTATCAAATATCTACTATCCACAGTCTCCCAGTGAGCACTCCAACACGGCAACAGTGGCAAGGAACCCAAACTCCAATGATGAATGTGGAGATAAAAACCTTGTGAGAACCCAGGCTCACCGGGAGGGTCATTTCTCCTCTGATGCATTACAGCTGCAATCAGTACTTTGGTGTAAGGGTTTATAGATTTACAGCAGTCAGTATTCTGATATAAAGTTTTATAGGTTTGCAGCATCGTAATCAGTGCTGTTACGGTTTAAGTATTGAATTACAGTAATGACTAGTTTTAATTTTGGTCTGGTGATTTTATATTTATTTTATGTTAGCCTGATGGCTGACATAATGCAATAAGGGATGTTTAGGCGATGATGCCAACGTTAAAATGAGACTGAGAGCAGCTGTAACATCAGACTACTGGTATAGACAAAATAATGTATTTTACTAAGAATATGATTATAGATTAACAGTAGCATTAGTGTAATAGGTGATGGTGGCGGTTGATTTTTCCAGTTCCCATGGTGGTCACCCCCTTCTTAGTCAGGTTGTTGTGAGCATTGTCTCGTCGAACTGGACCTAATCTGTATCACTATAGAGTCCTTCGGAGGAGAGGGAGAGAGAGAAGAAGAAAGAGGGAAACAAAACAGGTTTATATTAGCGTAGGGGCCGTTCACACAGAATGTGAAAGCCATGTAGTAAAGTGGGTAAAAAGTGTGCTTGGTTCTGGTTAAGCCTAGCTGTTGCAGCCTGGGTGTGACAGTAGTTGAATTAGGTGAATGCTTGTTTGAAGAGATGGGTCTTTAGTTTAGACTTGAACTCCTCGGGTGTGTCTGAGTCCCGAACATTGCTGGGGAGGTCATTCCAGATGTTTTGGTACTAGGTAGGAGAAAGATCTGCCGCCTTTAGATGTTTTTGTTATTTTTGGAATTATTAGCAGACCACTATTTTGCGAGCGCAGTGTCCGCAATGGATTGTATTCTGAAAGTAATTCACAAATATACAAAGGCGCTAGACCATGTAGGGCTTGTACATCATAAGTAATTAATAGTATTTTAAAATTAATGCAATACTTTACAGGTAGCCAGTGCAGTGTCGATAGAATTGGGCTTATGTGGTTGTATTTCTTTGATCTAGTGAGCATTCTTGCAGCTGCATTTTGGACCAGCTGAAGCTTATTTATTTGTTTTGCGTGACAAAACAGAGAGTGAAAAACAACCACATTCTTATACTATTCATGTTTCCACTGTGTGAAAAATCACTTACCAAACTACTTATAACCTCTGTTACAAGACCGACCTCACTTCCTCCCATTTTCTAAAATTTAATAAATCAAACTCTTCTGTGGATCTCCAGACACTTCCTATGCTTGTTTTACATTCCTGTTTTTTGTAAGTAGTTATTACAACGGACTGTGTTTCAACTGTCAATTAAAAACTTGTTAATTTATTACCCTTTTGGGAGGGAGTCCGATTTTAGTCTAGTTTTACATGTCAATCATGTATATGTGCAAAATGTACTTTTAACCTCTGTCCATTAAGCTCCTAAGGAAGTGCCCCCTCCCTACTCTGGCTCTGTCTATCCTGGTGAGGATCAGGCCCCCTCCAAATTTATTGCCCTGTTTTGGGGATTGTCTGTTTTTCAATCTAGTTTGTCCATGTCAGTGGTGTTTACGAGCATAAGATTTGCTCCAACCTTTGGTTCTGTCCACAACAATTCTCTGACCATATCCTCACATTTCTACAACAGATGTTTTCTGACTTTCTCTTGACACTATTCTAGCCATGTGGGTGTGAATGTGTGAATAGTTTTATAAAGGGTAAATAACTGTTTATGGTGTGTGTGTTGCAAATACTAATTTTAATACTTAATAAATTAAACAAATAGAGATATACTGATACCATAATCATAGTTTTAAATATGTAGATTGTTTTAATTTAAGCACAAATTTAATTTTAATTAAAAAGGTTCATCTGCCTGATATAGGGGGATAAGCAAATCCTGTGTGTGTCTGAGTGTACAGATGCTGTGTCTAGATGTTCATAGCATCATACCTCAGATAAACCCTCAGCCCTTTTGGTGACTCCTTGTGTCGTAAACTTTACATTCAGAACAACATAAACTCTTCACTCTGTGTACTTCTACAATAAATGTTTCATCACTTTAGACAGTTTCTTAGTTAAATTTGTAGTTTGCAAAGTACAAAGTGTTTGCAAAGACTATTTCATTTTAAAATATAAAAATAACGATACAACCATCATAATCCTGTTTTAAAATATGGGTTGTTTTGTATCGTTGAAACAATTAAAACAATGACACCCTCATTTTGGAAAACATTTAGCCAAACAATCTCACACATCTTATTTAACATCGACTGCGTTGGGTATGTGTTTATGTTATCGGTTGTCTTTGGATGTCAGAGTTTTTGTGATTAGCGAGTTTCTTGGTGTCCACCTCTTATAGACACATTCACTTTTCACAGTTTACCTCTGAGTCATTGAACAAAGGTTGCTTGAAAACTTGTCTCATAGGCTACATGTTAGAGTTCTGTGTATCATCTGGTGACATCTCAACAATGGTTCAGAGAAACTTTACTACTTTAGTACTACAGAGAAGTAGTACTGTGGAAAATGTCTTTCCAGCCTAACAGTGAGTGTGCTTTCATTTGTATGTTATGTATTTGTAAGAATATACATTTAAAAATTGTTTGTGTGTTACTGTGCTATTTAAAATGATGTTTAAAAACTGTTTTGTGTAACGTTCCAGGTAGATCAAATAACATTTTCCATTAAAACCAAGAACTGAATCAACAGAGTAGTTATTGGATATATTATATTTCCTGACACAAAGTAACAGAGGATAATAATAATAGTTGCCTCTCTGTCTATTGTCTGGCTATAATAAGAAGTCCCCTCTGTATGTATCTGAAAACCAGCTGTAGCCTTTCTATGTGTGTAGCTGATAATCTTTTTATTTTCAGATAGATTGTGAGGTGGTTCATGTAAACCCTCTAAAATACAGGTAAGCAGCAAAATGTAATTACATTTATGGGTTTTCTAAGAACTCCTATATCTATTTTAACCCTAACCCTAATTCAGATTTTACAAATGACTAAGAAAGTGGCTATAGCATACAGGAAAATTTGCTTTAATGAATGAATCATTTGAAAAAATAGAATTATTTGAAGTGTGAATATTTCAGTCAGTGAAGTTCTACATCTGTGATACGGTGTTGTCTTAATAAATACCTGTACCATAAGTAGAGAGTGTACCAAATGGCCAAATCCTAAAGGAACTCTCATTGACAGCATGGCATGATTTTTCTTGTTTGTTCTCACAAACCCTGCCTGTTTAGTCACATGGGTTTTGTGTTCACACCACAAGGATGTCAGGAATGTCTTAATTTATTCACCTTTGTTACAAATTCAATAGTTTCAAAATTAACTTATTCACCTTCTGTTAAAAAATGCATTACCTTGTAGTCAGGTTACAATGTTGTCAGACCTCACCTTACATTTTTTCTTACAGGATTGTTTTTCTTAATGTTTGCTAATATTCAGAGATGCACTCCAATGTGTTTAGCATGTTAGTTTCATTACATCTTACGAATCCAAATGGAATGTAAACGCCAGTAAATAGCAGTCTACATTTTATTTGTTATCCAGCAAAACATAAAGGCACGTAAAAACATTATTTTTTTCTGTCAATAGAAAAAGTTGCTAATTTACATATTAGTTAGCAAGCTAACATCATAGTCATCTATCTAGTAACTTTACAAGTTCTATAGTTTTCTAATTGCTATTCTTCAATCCTATAATGGTATTCAGTTATAATTCAGTGATAGTATACGTTGTAGTATATAGTATATATAGTTATTATACTATTATATTACAACCCCAAATCAGAAAAAGTTGTGACAGTATGGAAAACACAAATAAAAAAAGAAAGTAGTGATTTCTAAATTTACTTTAACTTGTATTTCATTGTAGACAATACAACAGCACATTATTTAATGTGTTCCTCATGATTTTTATTGTTTTTCTTCAAAAAAACAAAATTCCTATTTTGGTTCTTACAACACATTTAAAAAAAAAAAGTTGGAACAGGAGCAATTTAGGGCTAGTAATCAGGTAAATTGGTTAAATAATGATGTGATTTGAAACAGGTGATGTCAACAGGTGATTGTAATTATGATTTGGTACAAAAGCAGCATCCAAGAAAGGCCTAGTCCTTTAGGAGCAAAGATGGGCCGAGGATCGCCAGTTTGCCAGCAAATACGTGAGAAAATTATTGAAATGTTTAAAACAATGTTCCTCAAAGAAACATATAAGATGTTTGCTTATTTCGCCTTCAACAGTGCATAACATAATTAAAAGATTCAAGGAATGTGGAGGAATTTCAGTACGTAAAGGACAAGGGCGCAAGCCTAAGCAGAACAACCGTGCTCTCCGATCCCTCAGGCGGCACTGCATCAAGAATAGTCATTCATCTATAAGCAATATCACCACATGGGCTCAGGACTACTTTGGCAAACCTTTGTCAAGTACCACAATATGTAGTTACATCCACAAATGCCAGTTAAAACTGTACTGTGCCAAAAGGAAGCCCTATGTTAACAGTGTCCAGAAGCGCCATCGACTTCTCTGGGCTCGGAGGCATCTGGGATGGACCGTGTAAACAGTGGAAACGTGTACTGTGGTCAGATGAATCAGTATTTCCGGTATTTTTTGGGAGAAATGAATGCTGTGTGCTCCGGACCAAAGAAGAAAAGGATCATCCAGACTGTTACCAGCAACAAGTCCAAAAGCCAGGGTTTGTCATGGTATGGGGTTGTGTCAGTGCCCTTGGTAAAGGTAACTTGCACTTCTGTGATGGCACCATTAATGCTGAAAAGTACATAGAGATTTTGGAGCACAATATGCTGCCTTCAAGAAGACATCTTTTCCAGGGACGTCCATGCAAATTTCAACATGATAATGCAAATCCACATTTTGTACACATTACAAAGTCCTGGCTGCGGAGGAAAGGATACAGGTACTTGACTGGCCTGCCTGCAGTCCCGACCTGTCTCCAATAGAGAATGTGTGGCGCATTTTGAAGCGCAAAATGCGACAACGAGGACCCTGTACTGTTGCCCACCTTAAGACTTGTTTGCAGCAAGACTTCACTTGGTGCCTTCAGTCCCTAAACGTCTTTTAAGTGTTGTGAAAAGGAATGGCAACATTACAAAGTGGTAAATGCTTTACTGTCCCAACTTTTTCTGATTTAGGGTTGTAGTATACTCATTGCTCCAGTTGAGTGTGATTACATTCAAATCTCCCCCCAGATATCCAGGTATAAAAGGGTTCAGATTCTCACTCATTCAGATCTTCAGGGCCAATATGCATTTTGCTTTGCTTTCATTTTTTTTGACTGGAGATACATTGCCTTTCAGCAGCACCTTGGGACATATCTGTTGGCTATCACTCCCTAATGTCGAGGTTCCCTCAACCTGTGGATAGAGCCAATCAGTCCAGCATCCGGGCTTGGGTGCTGTATGCATGTATGGCCTTGCAGTGTCGGGTTCCTGGACAGGTTCTCACCTGCGTTAGCATATTAACTGCCTGGAGCTGTTGGCTGTCCTGATTGTCCTGTGTAGGCTGCAGCCAGTGTTCCAGGGCAAGCACTGTTGATCCAGATGGCCAACACAGTGACAGCAGTGTATATAAATCGGCAGGGCAGTACTCACTCTCATCACGTCTCTGGTGACTCCACCCCCAAGTAGTCCAGCTTATATGGCACTAGTTCTGAGTGCTGCAAGTGGATCTCTTTGCCTCTCGGGAATTGACCCATTGCTCACTTTTGTATGCTCTGAAGGGCTCAGCAAATAGATCTGTCATTCGCAGCTACCCAGCTGGTTAGCTCGCTGACAATCATATTCCATGTGTAGTGATTTCCATTGATAATCCCATATGAGTAAATTCCACAGTACAGTTTCCTTATCTGTAAACCAGTGTCTTCCCATAAATGGTCATATCTGTCATGGCCTATATTCTGGGTGGTACTCCCTGCATTCCCCTGCTTGTAGGTGTAATGTGATGTGGTACTTCCCTGAAGTCTCATCTGTCATATATAACTTCCCCTTAGGTAGACTGGGGTCTTTGCAATGTCTTCTCATGGGGAGAAGTCCATTATTCCAATGCCAATGAGTGGTGCACACCATCTTCCTTTTATACACGGTGGAGAATGGCATGCAAATCCCACTTGCCATATCCTATTGATGTATATCCTAAGGGGCAGTTGTGGTTGTGGTCTGCTGATTAGTTAGTTGGGTTGTAATCAGAAGGTTGCTGGTTCGATTCCAGTGCCGGCAGGTAGGAACTAAAGTGCACTTTACTGGTCTGGGTGTGTGTGTTCACGACTTGCAGAGTGTGTTCACTCTTCGCCAGTGATGGTTAAATGCAGAGGTCACATTTCGGGTATGGGCTACCATATTTCGGGTATGGGCTACCTTTCACTTTATTTCTAAGGCCAATTTTATATATAAAGCAGAGCGATCGGTCTCCCAAGGTCAAACCCCTAGTGTCACTACATCCCATCACGGAATGGAGGTTACATATGTAACCAAGATGTTCTCTGTATTTAATGGATGAAAACCTTATTACCAATAACAAATGTGAAGAATTATTGGTTCTATATCTGGTAGTCAGTTATGCAATCAAAGAAAACCAAGATATTTGTACACAGACAAAATACACTAATGCCAAAGTCCCTGGAAAAAGGTTTGATTAGTGATATTTATGTTCCGTATGGTCAAGTTGGTGAAGTTTTTCTGAAGCAGAAACAATCTAGAACACATAGATGAAGGTACCTTGAAGTGAAGATCTGGTTTTGCCGTTTTGGACATGGAGTATCTTGTTAGTGTCTCTCTGGAAGGGTCAGAATTTGGGGTGTTTTGTGCCCCTCTGGACACAAACCGGAGAGTCCGAACAGGGAGTGTGTCTTGAAAGGGTACTTTTTTACTCCTTTTAGATAAGTGGGCGATTGCATTGTGGTGCTTTCCTGTTCCAGGTGGTCCCAAAGAGTGTAATCCACCCTTTCTTAACTTATTTGCAAAGTGTAAAGTACAGATTTGTGTCTTTGAGGTTTTATCTAGTCATTTTTCACTTCCCCAAACACTTCTGTGAGATTTTGGCATACCCTGTGACCATCTACAACCATCTGTAACTGTCTGTGATCTTTGTACTTAACTTGTCTAAGTTGACTGTTCTTGTCTTTGCTGAATAATCAAATTCTTTCACATGTGGTGATCAGATTCCCTTCCTCTTTCATCTATAAAAAGTGAACTTCTGAAGACTTTGAGTGAACTAAGAAGTCTGTGTCATTCTTGGTCCCTGGTACCAGCTCTTGTGCTCCATTGATCAGCCTGAATACTCTTTATCCTAACAACTGGGGCCTCGTCCGTGAAAGGGGGGATTCTCCCTACGAACCGGGAAAAGCATGCCGCAGATCAGTAAAGGACCTACAATAAAGGGGTAAGTGTTTTTTGATATTTCTTATGAGAAATAAAGTGCTTAACCCTGTAGGCTCCTAGTTTGTGTCTCAAAGTAGATGAGATTGCTTTATTTTCACTCAATGTTAGTGTAACTTTTTGTTTATTGTTGTTACACTTTGGCTGGCAACAGTAATTATTTGATAATTATTAAAATGGAGGAGTGAATGGTTATACAGTATGGATTATTGATCACAATTGTAATCACAATTGTAGTGATCTTCACACGGGGCACCAATTAATGGTACGCCTCACACAGGACACCAAAGGTGTGTGTGAGTTTTGGTCACATGTCACCCCAAGTGTGTGTGTGTGTGTGTGTGTGTGTGTGTGTGTGTGTGTGTGTGTGTGTGTGTGTGTGTGTGTGTGTGTGTGTGTGTGTGTGTGTGTGTGTGTGTGTGTGTGTGTGTGTCAGATGACCTCTCCCTCCTTTTACCTCAGGGCACCAGCTGAGGAATTCCACCTCAACATTTGTTGGAGTAATCCAACATAAACGATAAGACAAATTATGTGAAGTGGAGGGGGTAAATCACCAGGGATATCTAAAGGATTTTTTGTGAGATTCTTGCTAACTTGTAGAGCCTCTGATTACCAACACAAGAAAAACACAGTTGTACAAATATAAAAGGGTTTATTCACTAAACATACAATGGAAATAACTACCGAATACTGCACAGAAATAAAAATACCACTACAATTGAATAATACTTTAGAAAGATTGGATTATTGAATGAAAACAATGAGTGGAATAAACACAGAGATCCAAAGCTGTTGCTGAATGTGGTGGCAGGAGAATATTCTTAGGCTGTCAACTCCCAGAGATAACGCCTATACTCTCTGCTAGGTAGCACATACAAAGCCTATACTGCGATTACTAGTGCCAAGGTCTTGAAAGAGGTTTGGAAGTGTAGCGCCCCCAAACAGTACTCCCTTTGGGGGAAGGCTAACCTGAGTTCTTTAAAATCAGATGTTCACTAAAATGTATGTTATTTTAATAAGGGCAAAAGATTAAACGTATTGCGGGTGATCTCTAGTAACTTTACGGTATTAACAAGAACAAAACAAACAGAATAAGCAACATTATAAGGAACAAGCAAGTCCAAGCCGTGATAAAGTCATTGCAGTTGAGCTATGAGGCTGGAAGAGCCGTGAGGATTGGTAAAGTCCACCCGCACAGATGATGGTAAGAATTAAGCTTTACTTGCAAAAGCTTAACCTTAGTCGTACTGTTGTTTCTTCCTAGTTCAGTCAGAAAGTTCAGAACAAGGATGGGTCCGCTGATGAGGGACTTTATATCTTTCTGGTGAGGTGGAGACTGTAATTCAGTGCCCCCCCGTTTCCAATAAGGTGAATGGTTCTCGGAGTGAAGGCTGACCACACTATATGGCCCACCCTTCTCCAGCTGTGTGGAACTCGTTTGTATAGTGTAAAGTCCATTTTAGAAAAATGTCCCTGAACTTTTATCCATGCATCTTTCTCTGTCCAAACCACTCTCAAAATGCACTTGACAAAGTACTGAATGCATTCATATCCGTAATCTGGCTGGATGGTCTGAGATTGGGACTACAAATATATAACTTCATATGAAGTTATGATATATGGAAAGTAATGGAAAGAAAAAGGTCTGGGATCAGGGCCCAGAAAAGAAACAGGTTACTGCTTATGTAGCTAGACTGAATCGCCCCAACACTAGAAAAACCACCACCATACTGCTTGCCTGACTCCTCAGCACCACCATATATATATAGATCTTTAACATCTCCTCTTTATTTATAAATATATTTAATCAAACCTAACTTATTAATTTCACCTTTTTTAAAAGTTTCTTCATGAACTTCTTTTAAAATCGGTATCAAACATTTGCTAAAAACCTTATAAAATTCATCTGGTATCCCATCTCTTCCTGGACTCTTCCCCTTACTCTCATCTGGTGATGAGAGTAAGGGGAAGAGCTTTTTGGCTTTTTGTATCAACCTACAATATACCCTGGAATGTTTATTTATTTCATACTTCATATTATCCCACCATTTCCGTTTATCTTTATGAAATAATTGATCTTCCTGCTCTTTTTTAATTAATTCCTCTATTTTCTTACCAAAACCTTCTTAATTTTAGATTTTTAAAATCTCTGTATTTAGCATCCATAACCCAGTTCCCCTTTTTATTTCACTCATATCAATTTCAGCCTACAGAATTTAATGATCACTTAAAAAAGTATCTTTATAAAATATCCTGTCTATAAATTCAACTAAAATCCTTTTACTTAATATAAAATCAATTCTACTTTTACACATAAAATCCGTCACCAGCTGTTGTGTAGAAAATTCTCTTATCCCTCCATTTCGTTCTCTCCATACATCCACTAGATCATTTTCTTCCATCATACTTTTTAGTTCTTTTCTCCTCCTCTCAGATTTAAATACCATTCCTTCAGCATAATCCATTTCACTAAATAGTGTATTAAAGTCCCCCAGTATTAAATTTTTTCCCAATTAACAACAATTTCTTAAATTTTCCTAAAAAATAACACTTTTCCTTTTTAAGTACAGGAGCATGTATATTACATACAGTAATACATGCTTCTCCTGATTCTATATTCACTGCTATACCTTTCCCATCCTTATCATCATACACTACTATTTTTTCTCCCACTCTTTTGGTTAAAATTGACACTCGTCTTCCTCTTTTCCCATCACCATTATTATCAAAAATCTCTTCACTCCAATTATTTTTCAAACCCTCAATTATTTCTTCTCTCCAGTGTTTCCTGTAGTAATATTATATTTGCTTTTTTACGTTTTCTTCAACATTTAAAATGTTTCATTATTTACTACACCTCTAACATTTAATACTATTCGATTTTACAGCTTAGACTTTCAACTCCAGGCACTTAGGTCCTCCTAGATTGACAAGTCTAAGTCTGCTCCTGATGTTTTTGTGCCAATGTTTCACAGCATTTGGGGCATGCCTTCCCTCACTATGGTGTAGTGGGTATTACTTCCATAGCGTCAAGCTGACGCAGCGTTGAGTTCCCTCGAAAGGGAACGTCTCAGGTATATATGTAACCCAGTTCCCTGAGATAGGGAACAAGACGATGCGTCGCTTTGCCACACCTCGGTCTTGCCTGCACGGCCTTCCTTCAGACTTGAAGCTGATGACATATTTTGCAGGCGCCTTTTAAAGGCATTGTTCAGACTCGGGTGCACCTGAAGCGCATTCCCCATAGCATCAGGCTGACACAGTGTCTGGTTCCCTATCTCAGGGAACCGAATTACATACATAACCTGAGAAGTTTACTATAGTAACCATAGTTTACCTATGAAAGGTGGATATTTACAAAGATTTTAGAATTCTATTACTATAAATGGGGAAACTGGGAAATTGCAGTGCTCAGAGAAGCTCTCCAACAAAATTTTGTGAGGGACTGTGCGCATGCATACCTGAAGCAATCTGGAAAACTTTATATAGTGCAAATTTAGCTTAAAAGAAGAATTTATACTACAGGTGGTGTATAGTTTAATAGCTGGTCAGAAATATTTTGTTTTATTATGACCTTAGTCAGCAAATTTAAAGATATGAGTCTTCCCTCATAGCTGCACAGAGGCCCTATTTTTAATACTGATTTTAGTTTGTAATATTTACTGTCTTTTCTTGCACCAATGAGACAGCATTTTTTTCTTTAAGAACCATGAGCTGAAGCTTTTTTACACAGCTGTTGGATGAAATCTCCAACCACTCCACCTATGTGGGCAAGGTCTGGCTCATGTTATTCATCATCTTCCGCATTGTGTTGACAGCTGTTGGTGGAGAAGCAATATACTCAGATGAACAGAGCAACATCTTGTGTAATAGCCAGCAACCTGGTTGTGAGAACATCTGCTATGATACGTTTGCACCGCTCTCTCAAATCCAGTTCTGGACTTATCAGATCATTAAGATCATTATGCTGGAGTTTCTTCATTTGTGCATTAGTGGTACCCGAGTTTTTTAGCAACATGCACATCACAACAGCAATGAGCTGCCATGTGGCAGCATATGAAGACAGGTGCCCACTGCTCTGCCTAGTTACCACACTGCCCCAGAAAAAACGAACCATCCATAAGCATGAACCAGAACATAGACCCAGATCAGAAGTCTTTTGGTAACAAGCCCTCATTGCAAGACATTGACTGCCGCTGTAGAAACCTGAAAAGGGCCCTACGGTGTCATGATCAGGACAGAGAGAGAAATCTGTCATGCAGCAGAAGCCGAGAGGCCAGTGGCACAGCTGTTTGAAAAAAAGACACATAAAAACGTGTAAAAAGGTAAGGCAGAAAATAAATTATTTTAGTTTGAAATATAATCTCAATAAATATATACATTTATATGTTTTAATTCTACTTTACCCCTTTTCCCCTCTCACATAGGAATTTATATTTGACTGATCAACATCCTCTGCTTTATTGTGAAACTGGTTACCCCATTTGTGGTTGGCATTTCTCATATTGGAAAGAGTCTATATTTGTGTGTGTTTATGTATTTTTATTTTTTGGCTGCTCTGAATATTATGGAAAAGCATGTTGCATGTTTGTACATACGGAAATTCAATTCATAATGTGTATTGCAGTGTTTGTTCTCTTCTAACAAAAATGTTTAACTTCTCAGTTACAAGGTGCAAATTATCTTTTTTTTTTTTACCGCTACTCATTTTAATTTCGTTTAATAGGGAAAATATCAGTGATTTTCTATTTTTTACCACACTTATGGACGGCTAATGCCTTAATCTGGTGTTTACATATTTTTGTCAAGCTTGAATAAAACCATGTTAGAAATGTTGTTTTGTGTAATTAGAAGTTCTGTAGTTCTGTGTTTTAAATGGTAAGAATAGTGTGCAGTACTGATAAAACTCTGGCATTACATGGAACATGTAAAATAATTTAACATTAAATTTGTCAACATATGTTTTATTAAAGATTCTAGTTAGAAAAGCTTTGAAAATTTTGAAGCAATCTTATCTTCTTACCATTAAATCATTCCCATCCCCTTAAAGGTGCTTTGATTTCCATTGTTTAAAATATTCAGTAAATAACCATACATAGCTTGCTGTTACAGTGGAGGCTCCCGTACCACCTGGGACTGATTACTGTGACACCTGTTTCTTATTTCCACAAAGTATATAAGCTGCACAAAATGAATTTAGAGGGTACATATGACAAGGTTTTAGTTGGTCACCCCTATGCAAACCCCTCTCCTCTTCCCCCCTCCTGGAAGTCCTCGTGGGAAGCACAAAGCAACTTTTGTAAATTGTTAATTGCTTCATTAAACTGTTCTCACAAATTTCCTAAACAGCAGTACAGATGACCCTCAAGCCAACAAATAACTTCCATATTTTGCAGGTGACTTCTGAGACAGAGGAACAGTCAAATGGTGTGGTAAGCTGTGCAGAAGAGAATGTAACAGAGAGGGTAACATCTTTGGTAAGATGATGCAGAATCTTTATAAACTATTGCTTCATTAAACAGTTAGTTTAACTACCACTAGCTTTGGTAATGTAATGATGGGTCTGACGCACGAGGATCCATTTGCAGCGTTTTATTAGAATAACAGACAGGCAGGGTCGATAAACGATAAACAGGATTAGCAGAGGCAAGACAGAGGTGTAAACATTAAACAGGTATGGGTCACAGGTATTTAAAAATTAATGTAGAGTTAATGAGATAATTAATAATGAGTTTTAGAAAAAGGTGGAAATACAAAGAGAGAAAATTTTATTATAATAAATTAAAGAATAAAAAAAGAGTTATAGGAAAGAGGTTAAGAGTAATATAAGTATGATTATAAAATGACAGTTTAAGTTTAAATAAATTATAAAAATTTATATTTATAAAGAAAAAAATAATATTATTTATTATTTATGTAAGAATGTATTTTTTGTTTATTTAAAGAGAAGATAAAATAGGTAAAAAAGTAGTTTATAATTTTTATTATTATTATTAAGATAGGTAGGAGATAGTTGGGTAAAAGAGGGTGGAGCATATAGTTTTGTAGTATAATAAGGGAAAAAAGAAGTAGTTTTAAAAAGGGGTAATATTAAGAATAATAGTTAGGAATTTGTTAAAAGATAGATAGAGAAGGTTATATAAAAAGAAAGAAGGTATAAATTAGGAAATAATAATAATAAAATGTTAATTGAATATTAATAAAATAAGTTAGAGTAAGATTTATAATATGGAGGAAGAAGACAGTAGAATATTAATTAGAGGTAAAAAGGGGAGATGAAGAAGAGGATATTAAAATTTAGTAAAAGTTTGAATATTATTATATGAGAATAAGGATAGGTTATGGATGTTTATAGAAAATGAAAAAAAAAAAAATTAAAATTAATTATAGATATAGGTATAAGGATATTATGATAAAGGAGAATATGGGAAGTTAGGTTTAATTAGTGTTAAACAATAAATAAAATTATAAAGAGGATTAAAAAAATAAAAATATAAGAATTAAAAGAAATTTTAGAGGAAATGAAAAGAGGAAAAACTAGAGAGGAGAAGCAGTATGACAAGGAAGATAATTGAAAAAAAATAAGTAGTTATAAGAAGAGAAAATAATTATAAGATAATTTAATATAATTTAAGAAAAGTATTAGTAGATTTAGAAAGAGAGAGGGAAATTTTAAGGTGATATAGGAGGTATATTAAATAAAGTTTTGAGATAGAGAGAAAATTATTTTTAATTTAAATATTAAAGTTTAATGTTTTTTTTATTTTTGTATTATTTATAAAATTGTAATCAAGGCAAAACAAGATGTTGCAATGACTTGATGAAAGCCTGGGGTTTATATACGCAAGAGAGTTAATGAGCTACAGGTGGGACAGGAAGTAATCAATCCTAGGTATGGGGCGTTATGGGAAAAGTAGTTTGAATGGAAACTAGTATTCTGGAGACAGTTCCCCTTGGTGGCACGGAGGAGGTGGAGCAGGAACCTCCTCCATAACAGAGCACAGAGTGTGACCAAGGGCGTTGAGGTGTGGGTAGTGGCTGTAATAAATCCGCTGGGAGCTGCTTGGAAGTCTTAGATGTTTGACATGTTTTGCAGTTCTTGACAAAAGTGACAGTGTCCACAGACAAAGTTGGCCACCAGAATCAGTTTTGTAACAAATAGATCATGGCTGTAATTCCTGAATGACCAGAGTTGGGAGATTCATGTATCTGGGAGAGAAGACATTTAGCTCCTGGGACAAAGATGCGATTTTCAGGACATTCAAGGGGGTGATTCCTGGTCATTAATCTAATTGATCTCAGTAACTATATCCCACTGGACTGGAGCGATAAGAAGTCTTTCTGGAATGATATTTTCCTGAACACTGGGAAGTAGAGTCTCATCAGATTGACATGAGAGTGCATCATCCTTCGTATTGTAGCGAAAATGTGTGCAAAGGGGATTAATATTGAGGTTTGTTCACAAATAAAGCATTCTCCAAGTTCCACCAAGTTCGCTCAAAATTGATGTTAATATATTCTCCACCATTTCCTGTGTAAGGGAAACTATATATATATATATATATATATATATATATACTGTAGGGTTGAATTTTAACTGGCATTTATTGCTGTGCCCCAAAGCCCATTTCCTTGCTTAAAGGGACCTTTTGCATTCCTGAGCCCACAGATGAGCTGATAGAGAACAAAGGCTATTGGCTGAAATGTTTGTGTTGCATGCAGGGGGTCTGGCTTTTGTTGAGTACAGTGGAGGTTGAACATGGTCTTCTGATTGGTCACTTTGGTTGTCTTAGGTTGGTTTCAGTCACATGGTCAAGGAAAGGATAAAAAGGGAATTTAAGATATGCTCTTTCTCTTTTTCCCTGGGTCTTTTTCCTGGGTCTTTCCCTCTTGCACTCCTCTTCTTTGTGCTCTTCTCTGAGTGTTTTTCCTTGAGTTCTGCTCTGGGATTCTGCACTTACTTTAAGCTCTTCTTCTTTATCTGAGTTCTAGGACCAACTTCCAGCCCTCTCTTTTCTAATCTTTCTCTATTTTATGTTCTTTGTCTGCAAGGTAATATTCTCCACATACACTGTTTAAAGTTGTGTACTGTATATGTCATTTACTATTATATGCATCGTCATTAAATCCATTTTATGTATAACTTCAGGCAGTAATGTTAATAAACCTATAAATTGTGTACCAACTAGTTTTGATTCATTGTTAATATTTAAAACTACCTATTGCAATACAATATAGACATTATAGCAACGCTCACCCACATTTAGCTATCATAACTGCGCTTATTTCCATCGTTGGTATAAGTAGCAGAAGGGTGGAAACTGACAGAAAATACTCAGTTTTATACCCACTAGTCATTTCAGCATTCCTACAGCTTGAACCACTGTAGTAAAACCAGCCTTACTATATATATATATAATAAAATACCCCTTTTATACTTATTACTATATATATATATATATATATAGTAATAAGTATAAAAGGGGTATTTTATGATCTATACATGATCCAAACATTAGGCCATGCCAGACACTACAGTATTCTTTGAGCTGGGGCGATAGGTGACCGTGAAATCAAAGTGAGTGAAAAATAATACTCATCTAGCCTGCCTGGGGTTCAAGCGTTCAGCTGACCGAAGATATTTGAGGTTTTAATGGCCTGTAAGAACTGTGAAAGGATGATTTGCCCCCTCAAGCCAGTGTCACCACTCCTCCAAGACTAATTTAATAGCCAACAACTCTCTGTTTCCCACGTCATAGTTATGTTCATCAGAAGACAACTTCCGGGAAAAGAAAGTTCATGAGAACATCTTGGGAGGTGAGAGAGTATAGCCCCGACTCCATTGTTAAATGCATCTACTTCTACAACAAAGGGTCGATCAGGGTCAGGATGTCTGAGAATGGGTGCTTTGGTGAATCGTGTCTTAAGGTTTTCAAAAGCTGCTTGAGCTTTAGCGGACCAGGTTAATCTTGAGTTCTTAGACCTAGTTAATGCCGTCAGAGGTGCTGCGACTATAGTGACACTTCGAATAAATCTTATGTAAAAATTAGCGAACCCAGAAGTCGTTGGAGTTCTTTTACCGTATGAGGTTGAGGCCATTCCGTTACTGCTTTCACCTTCTTCTTATCCATAGCCACTCCCTCCTGGCTGATAATGTATCCTAAGAATGAAGTACTTGTACAATGAAATTCATACTTTTCTTCTTTAACACAGGGTTGATGTTGATTTAGATGTTAGGACTGCTCTTACAAGCTCTGTGTGTTTTTTGAAAGTGTTAGAGTAGATCAGAATATCATCAATGCAAATGATTACCCATTTATCCAGCATATCTCTGAAGACATCATTCATGGACAATTGGAAAACTGAAGAACTGTTAGCTAGAAGGGTATCACCAGGTATTCATGGTGTCCGCTAGAGATTGAGAACGCGGTCTTTCACTCATCCCCCTCTCTGATGCAAACCAGATTATATACACTGCGGAGATCCAACTTAGTGTAATATCTTGCCTTGCGTAGTTGCTCCAAAGCGGCTGGGACTAGAGGGAGAGGATAGTGAAACTTGACTGTTATATCATTAAGGCCTATATAGTCAATACAGGGATGACGTCCCCCATCCTCCTTCTTTACAAAGAAAAAACCTACTGCAACAGGTGAACTCGAGGGTCGAATGAATCCCTTGGCTAACTCCTCCTTGATGTATTCTTTCATAGCTTCTGATTCGGGCTGAGGCAATGAGAATATTCTACACTTGGGGAGGACTGAACCAGGAATGAGGTCAATAGCACAGTCAGTAGCTCTATGCGGAGGAAGTTGAGTAGCTCCTTTTTAACCGAAAGCCCTCTCTAGATCGGCATATTCAGGTGGTAGAGTTGACACAGGCTTGGATGCTTCTTCTGGGGCTACAGGACTTGATTTAGTACATCTAATTTTAGAGATACAACGATCAAAACAAGTTGATGCCCATTTAATTATCTGCCTCTCTTGCCAGGAAATGACTGGGTTATGTAGACGTAGACCAAGTATTAATAATTTGTGCATAGTGAAGCCTTTCCTGCTCCGGCGACTCAAACGGCAACCAGCCACAGTGGGCACTTTAGGGATGTGGTCTGGTCTAGGCTGCAAAATGACTTTAACAAACAGGCAGGATCTACTGATGAAGCCTGCAGATCCCTTACCCTTTTGAGTGATGTAAGAGCTAAAAGTGGAGCCACCTCAAGAGTCAGAAACTTATCTCACTCTAAAGCTGACTCTAGAGGCACAGATGGCACCAATGATAAACCCCTAAGACAATAATAAGGTCCCAACAAGGGACCCGCATATGACAGAAAGACCTCAGCCAACTGGCAGAACACAGAAAATGAGACACCAAAGGATGTCTCTCAATACAGGCTCAATTGACAGGTTAGTGGCTAGCAGATACAGCAGCCATGTAAAACTTGAGGGTAGCAAGGGCCAACCCTGCACAGAGGCGCTCTTGGAGAAGCTCCAGCACTGCTATTTTTAACAACATTTCCAAGAAGTCAATTTCATTCATTTTCTTTTAAATCTATTAAAACCTCAAAACCTTTTTCACTGCATTATTTTCTTTTCATCCCCTTTTCTTTTAATTTTTCTCCTAATAGATGTTTTTTGTGCAAAATCTACACTTGGGGTTACCTTTATTATTCTTTTTCTGGTTGTCACCTTTTCTCTTTCTTTTCCATTTCTGTGTTGTCGATTCTCACCTGCTCCATCTCCTGTTGTCCTTGTATTCCATTCTGTATTTCTTGCTGTGAGTCCATTTGCATCTGTGACTCTTGTTGTCCCAGTCATCTTCAGTGCCATTTTGTTCTTGTTCCCCCTCCTTGTTCATGGTGCACCAGATGAGGACCAGATGTTGATTGCTGCATTGGAGAGTGGGCTGCTCTTCTCTGAGGACGAGGCAGAACTTCCCCCTTTGGGCTGGGCCATTACTGCCTGAAACTGCCTTTCCTTCTCCACTCTCACTACCCTCGATAGGGGGCTGCCAAGGGATGTGTGCAGACCACTCTGATGGAACGTGCAATTACGGTGCACCTGTGCCCATAAAACGTTGCCACCTGGAGGAGTCGCCCATGTCTCCTGTCCTCCTGCGGCAACTCTTGCTGCTAAAGTTTACAGTGTACTGGACAGGCAGCCTCCGCCCTGCGTGCCATGGCCATCCTGCAGGTTCGCCAGGCCAAGGCACTGAAGCAGCCCCACGAAGGTAGTTATAAGGCAAGGTGATGCAGGAGCTGCGCATGGTGGCTGACCTTGCCCTCTGGGTGAGGACAGTTATAGCGCAGGCCCTCGGCCAGATGATGTCCATCTTGGTGGTCCAGGAGTGCCATCTCAGGCTAATCTTGTGGAGATGTGGGACACCGACAAAGTTTGCTTTCTTGATGCCCTATCTTCCAAGCTGGCTTTTTCGGCAGTGTGGAGGGCTCTGCCCAGCAGTTCTCGGCAGTCCGGAAGCAGACGAAGACTAGCAGGCTCCACCTCCACGTCACAGCCTAGTCAGATTATCGCTGAGGGCATTCCCCTGCTGCACCGGCTCTGTCGCGGACTGAGGTTGTCCCTCATCCCCATCGTAGAGCCAGCCGCAGGAAGTTGATACCCGCTCTTCAGGTCCCTGGGAAAGCCCTCCAAGAGAATAGCTAAGCGGCCCTGGGTTGTGTGGCCCAGAGTGCAGAGGGACGTTCCTTTGTTCCGCTGCCAGACAATGGCAAAGTGGGAAGTGGGCATTCGCATCCCTCGCGACTCAGTCACTATGGTGGCATGCCTCTATGAGGGTGTGCAGTCACTGCTGTTGTGCCTGAAGCTGTTCAGAGCCAAGACTGCAGTCCCACTGAAACTTTTCAGAGGCTCCTGGGGCATATGGCATCCATGGCTGTGGTCACACTGCTTAGCCTGATGCATATGAGACCGCTGCAGCACTGGAAACATGACAGAGTCCAGAGATGGGCATGGCGCCACGGCACACACTGTGTGATTGTCATACTGTCCTGCTGTTGAATCTTCAGCCCTTGGTTGGACATTGTCTTTCTACGGGCCAGGGTGCCCTTAGAACAGTTAGTCAACAGTCCAGGAATGTTGTTGTAACAATGGATGCCTCCAAGACAGGCTGGGGTGCTGTGTGCAATGAGCAGGCGACTTCGGTCTCCTAGACAGGACCCAGATGCCTGTGGCACATCAGTTGCCTTGAGTTGTTGGCAGTGCTTTGGCCCTGCACTGGCTTTATCCATTGCTGCAGGGTAGGCTGGGCTAGTCCACATGGGCAGCATGGCGACTGTGGTGTACCTCCACGCTTATGTCGCATGTCTTAACTCACCTGCCATCTCCTCCTCTGGGGTCAGTGGCGACTCCGGTTGCTCGTGTCACCTATTCTCCAGGCGAGCTCAACCATGCGGCTGACGTGCTCTCACGGCACCTATCAGCCCAGGAGAGTGGAGACTCTATCTCCAAGCCGTCCAGCTGATCTGGAGTTGATTCGGGGATGCACAGGTGGTCCTGTTGCCCCCCCAGAGTCCTCCACCGCCATTGTTTTTTCCATGTCTGAGGCCATTACTTTGTTGCGTCCCTGTATTTACATGGACTGTACTCGGAGCTTCGGAAATTCCGACCAGCTCTTATCTGCTTCAGAGCTCGGCAGAAGAGAAAGGCTCTCTACAAACAGAGGTTGGCCCACTGAATAGTGGAAGCTATTGCCTTGGTGTACCACTCCTAAGGCGTGCACCCCTCTAGCAGACATTCACAGAGTTGCGGCTCTGTGAATGTCTGCTAGAGGGCTCTGTGAATGTCTGCTAACACCTAACACCCTTTTGAGGTTTAACAATCTCAGGGTGGAGCCCGTATCCTCCCGTGTGTTGGGGCCCACTACATAGTGGGCTTGGGAGGATGTGCTCGGTGTCCTTGCTTGCATTTCCTCCCCCCTGGGATAGGGGGAAATCTTTCGCAGCAGTTTCACACTGGTGAACCCTGCCTTGCGATTTCTCCAGCACCCGCCGGTGGGTAAGCTCAGCAGAGGAGCCTCACACCAGGCCCAGTACTCGTGTGTATGCCACAGTCAGCCCTTGTAGTGGGCTAGGTGCCCCGCAGGAATAGTTCATCTCAATATTGACCTCGACAGGCCTTGTGGTTGTCAACACCTGCATACAGTGCTTTATTACCTCTCCCCATGCAGTTCAGTGACCAAAATGAGAAAGTTTCTCCTTTTACACATTTGATATTTTTAAAAGCATAATTAGTTTAACATCATTAAAACAACACATAAAAAAACACTTCATCATAATAAACAAACTTCTTTTGATTAAAAGTACACTTATTTCCCTGGTATTTTTAAAATTAAAACTACTAAAAACCTTATAAATTCCTGGTGTAAAACATTATAATAACTCTCCAATTTATCTTCTTGCTTAAAATAATAAAACAAAGATTCCATATATCTTTCCACTTTTCTTTTGAACACATACCATATATCCATTACATTCTTTCCTTTTTCTGCCACAACTCCTCTCCCATATTGCTCTTTTCATTAACATCACAGGCACATTAATTAGTTTTTTGTTTTCACACTTTTCTTCCAAGCCTAGCATTACCACTTTATTCCAATCCATGTCTTTCTGATTTTTTCACCTCTCACATTTTCAATCATGCACTTACATCTCTTATAAAAAAAATTTATGTGCTTTGAAGTGTAAAAACAAATCAAAACCTTTCATCAAATCATCCCAGTTTTTGTTAGTATAGTGTCTGTGAAAGTCACTTTATGTCTAATAAAAAACTCTAAACTCTCTAATTTTGTTAATTATTTCACCTTTCATATTATTCCATATAATGTCTTCCTTTATGTCTTTAAATTTCCGCAGCCAGTACTCATTAACAATAGGCTTTTTAAAAACTCTCTCTCTTAAAAACAAACAATAAAACATAAGTAAATTCCTTTCCCCCAACATCGCATACACATCACTTGTTTTTCTTCCATATTTTCAGTTTGTTTTATCCACTCTTGGATGGTATGACTCGTGAAACAGATCAGTGGGAATATGATGGACTTCTATATTAAACTTACTATTATCTACATACCTACCTCCAGCCTAGTTAGTTTCCTTATTTTTGTTCCCTGCCTAGTCACAGGAGTGTGATGTTATAGTTGCAGTTAGTAACATTATGCTTCTGTCACCATGTCTGTTGTTAACATTTCTTAGTGCTTGACATATTGTCACAAAACCAGACCTGACAGTTTTAACGACAGTTTTATTTAAATCAATACTTATAAATCATTATCAACTGTCTGTTGATATCCAAGAAAGTTACAAATCACAGTTTTAATGTGCCAGAGGAGAACTGGCCCTTTTGGTTGAGCCTGGTTTCTCTCAAGGTTTTTCTTAATCTATACATCATTGAAGTTTTGGTTTCTTGCCACTGTCACCCTGTTGACTTGCTTACTGGGAGACTGCTGACATTTAACTTAGCTTAGAGTTTTGTAAATTGTTAATATTACTTCTAAAGTTAATATTACGTCCTAAAGACTATTTTGCCATTTCTTTGTCTCCCATTATCTTTCATTCTTTATAATTGTGTAATTTTCAGGTATTTGTATTGTGTATATTTTATGTATTTTATTTTTGTGTGTATTTTATGGTACTATTGCAAATCCCTTATACCCCTGTCCCATAAAATGCTATCTGCTATGTGCCATCTCCATGTAAGCTGAAACGGCATATCTTGTTTAATATGATACCTGTCCTCTATCCTATCAACTACACATCGCATAGACCCAGACATACATACTGTTTTAGTAGGCAGTTTGAATACGTTACCAGAGAGGTACCAGCCTTCACATGTAATGATTTCTAATACATGTCTATTGTTTATTTATTGCATGTAATGATTTCTAATATATGTCAAATGTGTTTGACAGTTTTTATTAATTCAGTCAACCCAGCTATTATTCGTAAACCAGCTATTAACCTAGTATCCCTATTAGTTATATTTATACATCTCACACATAGTATTTGCTGTGTTAAACATGTTTGACATTTTGTTTGTGCTGTATTTTTCATTATATGTAAAGTTGCTTTGAAGTAACATTGTAAAAAGTTATAATAAATAAATATAAATACAATATTAAATATATATAAATAAAAAATTGAATATATGTCCAACATACATCACTTCTGAATTGATTATTTACATTTAGCATATACACCTAAATGCAGTATAAGATACAGAAAATCTGAACAATACTTGTTGTAATTGTTCTTTACTCTTGAATTTAAGTCCTTGTCTGTCTGTAATTATCCCTAAAAAATTTGTGCTTGCAATCACATTTGTACATGACCAATTCATCCATGAAACTGTGTGCTTCTATAAGGTGGAATCAAACATTCAATTTTCACACATTTCTATTTTCGTGTCCCTGACTTTTGCGATCATTGACTGAGCAGCATCAGGGGCCTCCTCAATGTTAGGTTTTTGATTCAACATCACAGCTGAACTGTAAGAGACCTTCAATATTGACCCATATACTCAGTTTGAACCTATGTTATGCCAACTCTATGCCCAGATTCGACTATTGTTAACATACTATACTGTGCACCTCTATATAAACGTCTAGACAAGAGAGCGCATTATAATATAAATAAGTGAAAAAGTAAACATGACATATTTGTCAGATATGGTAACCCATACCTGAAATATGACCTCTAAATTTAACCCATTACTGTTGGGGTGTGAACACACACCCAGAGCAGTGGGCAGCACACTGCTGCACCCAGGGAGCAATGGTTGAATTCCTGTTTGTGTGAATCAGTGGAAGCCAGTAACAGATTTTCTACACCACTAGATGCCTTTACATAGACTGAAAGTTTAGGTTTTTAAAAATCTAAAACAACATTTGTGCCTCATCCACAATTCTTGTCTGTCCAATTCCTGAAAACCTTTTTATATTCAGATAGATTAACTTAAGAACATCTCGTGACATCTTAGCTTAAGAACATGAAAATATTCTGCCCAATTCCATATTGTCAAAAGGTTTCTTCAGTTGAGCAGAGATTTGAACACTGCACTCAGCAGATGTTTGCGGTTTATTGGATGCTAACAGCAGCAGAGTCCAGCAGAGCTGATTTTTAGCCTGGTCTGTTGTTGTGCAAACAGGAAGGTGTTCTCAATCTTGAACAATTACAAATGTCCTAGAAGCCCTTAAGAGACCAGTAATAAAATTAATTAATTTATATTATTGTTAAAATAATATATAGTATATATAATAATATAGTATAGTAGATTATAATCACATTACAATATACATTATAATATAATGGCCAAACAGGCCTCAGATGGTGAAATGTGACGCATTATATGCATTTCTAACCTACATGGGCAAGACCTCCAAAGGTTAAGAAATTAAATGTTTATTTCTGTCTGTTATCCTAACATCTCTCCTTTCAGGTTGATCCCTGTGACTCTTTGGGAAACACAAAATACCAGAGAGGTTCCTGGTCCCAACTATAGACACAGAACCTGAAATACAAGAGGTGGGTGTGATGTTACTTCAAAAGGCCATTCACATCTCACAACACTATATCAGCTTAGATGTAGCCACATGGCCTTCTGGTGTCCCACCAGAACTAAATTGTGCAACACTAATTGTTATAGGCTAGAATCCACCCATCTCTAAGACATGAACATATAGTAGACATATTTTTACCACCACAACCTCATAACATTGTAACCTGGTATAAACCTTAAAAGGTATCCAGGCTCATAACACTACACATGTATGATTAACGACCTAGATTCTAAAAAGAACTACTTTACTAGGAATTTTGGGTCTGTCATACATGCACAGGCAAAATCACCTAGCCTCTCACACATAGGACACCATATAATAATAAGCTTGTTACCAGTATACATTGTAGATATTTATCAGAATGGGCTCTGTCAAATTAGAGAGGGCAATGGATATAATCTGAAGTGCATGAAATGGAAAAAGTATTTGGAGCCTTTCCTGGTCTGGCAAATAGCAGAGGATAGAAGGCTTTGAGGATAACGAGATGCACAGTTGAGAATTAAACTTTAAAGACAGTCAGAATGAGGTTGCGGATATCTTTGTTGACACATATGAAAGTGACATATTTTGTCAGATATGGTAACCCATACCCAAAATATGACCTCTGTATTTAACCCATCACCAGTGAGGAGTGAACACACACTGCAAATCGTGAACACACACAAACCCAGAGCAGTAGGTAGCACACTGCTGCACCCAGGGAGCAATTGCAGGGTTAGATACTGTAAAGACCATCCATTCGCCCAACGACGGAATCCAGTAGTGTGGGTGAAGGTATCTCACGTATCTCATCTGTTCTGCCTTTCCATAGCATTTCTACAAATTTCTTTAATTTGTTACAATTTAGTTTATTTACCCTGTGGTTAGTTCCAATCTGACTCCAATTTTATATTAATTTTAGATTAATGATTCCAAATTATCTGTTGATCATAATTTAGATTTGATTACTTAAAGATTCCCATACTCTTAGTTATTCTTTCATTAGGGACACACTGAGTCTCGCGCCGGCCGATATATATGTGGAACTCACGATCACAAAACATTCATTTTGATCTTACTCAGAGGTTGCCGGGTAAACCAATATTATTAAACTTGGCTGTTCCATACTTGCTCAGATCTAGCAACAGTTGTCTTAGTCATGATCATGCAACTTGTTAAGACAGGTGATAGACAGAAACCTGAAGATCTTGGTTGATGTGCTCCTAGCTCCTTTCAACAAGTCCCCAGTATGATCATATCCTGACACTAATTTTGCGGTAACCTTGGACTCCTTCTAATCTACCGGTAATAACAATTTCTTAAGAACTTCCAATGTATCAAAAAAAAAAATTTATTTGCCAGGCAGGTTAAAACATCAATTTAGAGACGTAATATAAATAATATGAATTTGAATATAAGGAAAACATGATCAACAGAATAAAAAGAAGGTACAAAGTCTAAATCATACCTGGCAAATGAGACACACAGCAGAAGTTGTGTGGGAAGTTCTGGTTACAAAATGCTTCCCCGAGTCTTTTGCCTAGTCACAATATATACACAGATAAGACAAAGAGTCATACATTTTGTGGTCAGTTCATTATTTGGTTGTTTGAGATAATCAGTACCCAGATGTCTTGAGAGAAGCACGCCCATAACAGAAGTGTAGGTTTTCTATTAAGTTTTCTCCCTCTAATATACTTTATCCCATAATTATAGAAATTACACATTTTTACCCAGCACACCATGACCTTTAAAATGATATCAAACATGAGAATGAAAACTCAATAACATCACCGTATGTTGCACATATATGTTCAATGAGCTCTATTGATCTGAGTCTAAAATGAGAGGGAGACCAGAGGTAAAATTCGGGTCATCAGTGTCCCACGGGGGGAAGCAAGCAACCACAGCCTGTGAACAAGTATCAACTGGTGTTTTGTTGTTTTATGGTATGTTTCTGTAAACGAACCAAATGTTAATCTCTAAACCAGCTTCCTTTCAGCACTGAAACTGCTTTTAAAAAACCTTCTCTTGCACATTCCACCGTCCAGACTTTGCATGCAAATACAACGTTTACTGGACGTTATAAAAGCAATCACAGGTTGATTCTTGCATTGGACTGCTGATTAGCACTGAAATCAATATCAAAGAATAATTTCTTGCAAATTTCAAACAGGACGTTTTGCAAACAGTGAATACGTAAACTTTATATGCAAAAAACAACTATTCATTAGGATCGCTATATGGTTGTATAGCACTGCTTAACCACATTGTTGTCTCTAACAGACGTTTAATGTAACTGTTTACTGCGCTTGGCATTTCAGACAGTCTTTTCATTCTGCTCATAAACAATAAATTTTTTGTTTGCCAAACAATAAATTTTGTTGTTGCCAAATTGGTGTCTCTAATATACGTAAATTTTTTGTTTGCCAAACAATAAATTTTGTTGTTGCCAAATTGTTGTCTCTAGTAGACGTTTACTGCGCTTGTATTTTCTGACAGTCTTTCCATTCTGCTCATAAACAATGAATTGTATTGCAAAGTCGTGACTCCAGTCTTTGCAAAAGCCAAAAGAATTAACATAGCGTCGTCTCAATCGCATACATAATTTCTTGCATTGCAATGTTGAAAAACCCTGAACTCACTAGAAAACTTTCTATCCTGCTCTCTGAAAGCGTTAATTGTACAATGCCTCTATTGCTTTTTCCCCACACAATTTCTCTTTTACTTTTCCTGTAGTTACTCAAAAGCACCGAAACACCGTCTCTTGCACATTCCACAGTCCAGACATTGCTTTCACATACAACGTTTACTGGACGTTCTAATAGCGATCACAGATTGATTCTTGCATTGAACTACGGAATAATACTGAACTCAAACTCAAAGAATAATTTCTTGCAAATTTCACAAAGGACGTTTTGCAATCAGCGAATACTTAAACTTTATATGCAAAAAACAACTATTCAGTAGGTTCGTTATTCGGTTGTATAGCACTGCTTAACCAAATTGTTGTTTTTTTAAAGAGGTTTGCTGAGCCTGAATTTGCTGAAAGTCTAAATATTCTGCTCATAAACAATGAATTGTATTGCAAAATCGTGACTGCAGTCTTTGCAAAAGCCAAAAGCATTGACATAGCGTCGTCTCAATCGTATACATCATTTCCTGCATTGCAATGTTGAAAAACCCTAACTTACTAGAAAAATTTCTATCCTGCTCTCTGACTGCGATAATAGCACAATGACTCTGTTGCTTTTTTCCACATAATTTCTGTTTTAATTTTTCTTCAGTTACCCAGAAGCACTGAAATTGCTTTCAAAACAAATTCCACAGTCCAGACTTTGCTTCACACACAACGTTTACTGGACGTTCTAATAGCGATCACAGTTTGATTCTTGCATTGAACTTTGGAATTGCACTGAAATCAAGCTCAAAGAATAATTTCTTACAAATTTCACAAAGGACGTTTTGCAAACAGTGAATACTTAAACTTTATATGCAAAAAACAACTATTCAGTAGGTTCGTTATTCTTTTGTATAGCACTGCTTAACCAAATTGTTGTATTTAAAAGAGGTTTGCTGAGCCTGAATTTGCTGAAAGTCTAAATATTCTGCTCATAAACAATGAATTGTATTGCAAAATCGTGACTGCAGTCTTTGCAAAAGCCAAAAGCATTGACATAGCGTCGTCTCAATCGTATACATCATTTCCTGCATTGCAATGTTGAAAAACCCTGACCTCACTAGAAATCTTTCTATCCTGCTCTCTGAATGCGTTAATAGCACAATGACTCTGTTGCTTTTTTCCACACAATTTCTATTTTAATTGTTCTTCAGTTACCCAGAAGCACTGAAATTGCTTTCAAAACAAATTCCACAGTCCACACTTTGCTTTACACACAACGTTTACTGGACGTTCTAATAGCGATCACAGTTTGATTCTTGCATTGAACTTTGGAATTACACTGAAATCAAACTCAAAGAATAATTTCTTACAAATTTCACGTTTTGCAAACAGTGAATACTTAAACTTTATATGCAAAAAACAACTATTCATTAGGTTTGTTATACGCTTGTATAGCACTGCTTAACCACATTGTTGTCTTTAACAGACGTTTACTGCGCTTGTCATTTCAGGCAGTCTTTCCATTCTGCTCATAAACAATGAATTAAATTGCCAATAAATTGTATTGCAAAATCATTCTCCAGACGCCAAAAGCATTAACATGGCTTTATCTCACTCGTGTAAATCATTTCATGTATTTCAATTTTGAAAATCCCTCAACTCATTAGAAAACATTCTTTCCTGCTCTCTGAAAGCGTTAATTGTACCATGCCTCTATTGCTTTTTCCCCACACAATTTCTCTTTTACTTTTCCTGTAGTTACTCAAAAGCACCGAAACACCGTCTCTTGCACATTCCAGACATTGCTTTCACATACAACGTTACTTTACGTTCTAATAGCGATCACAGATTGATTCTTGCATTGAACTTTGGAATTGCACTGAAATCAATCTCAAAGAATAATTTCTTAAAATTTCACAAAGGACGTGTTGCAAACAGTGAATACTTAAACTTTATATGCAAAAAACAACTATTCAGTAGGTTCGTTATTCTTTTGTATAGCACTGCTTAACCAAATTGTTGTATTTAAAAGAGGTTTGCTGAGCCTGAATTTGCTGAAAGTCTAAATATTCTGCTCATAAACAATGAATTGTATTGCAAAATCGTGACTGCAGTCTTTGCAAAAGCCAAAAGCATTGACATAGCGTCGTCTCAATCGTATACATCATTTCCTGCATTGCAATGTTGAAAAACCCTGACCTCACTAGAAATCTTTCTATCCTGCTCTCTGAATGCGTTAATAGCACAATGACTCTGTTGCTTTTTTCCACTCAATTTCTGTTTTAATTTATCTTCAGTTACCCAGAAGCACTGAAATTGCTTTCAAAACAAATTCCACAGTCCACACTTTGCTTTACACACAACGTTTACTGGACGTTCTAATAGCGATCACAGTTTGATTCTTGCATTGAACTTTGGAATTGCACTGAAATCAAACTCAAAGAATAATTTCTTACAAATTTCACGTTTTGCAAACAGTGAATACTTAAACTTTATATGCAAAAAACAACTATTCATTAGGTTTGTTATACGCTTGTATAGCACTGCTTAACCACATTGTTGTCTTTAACAGACGTTTACTGCGCTTGTCATTTCAGGCAGTCTTTCCATTCTGCTCATAAACAATGAATTAAATTGCCAATAAATTGTATTGCAAAATCATTCTCCAGACGCCAAAAGCATTAACATGGCTTTATCTCACTCGTGTAAATCATTTCATGTATTTCAATTTTGAAAATCCCTAAACTCATTAGGAAACATTCTTTTCTGCTCTCTGAAAGCGTTAATTGTACCATGCCTCTATTGCTTTTTCCCCACACAATTTCTCTTTTACTTTTCCTGTAGTTACTCAAAAGCACCGAAACACCGTCTCTTACACATTGCTTTCACATACAACGTTTACTTTACGTTCTAATAGCGATCACAGATTGATTCTTGCATTGAACTGCGGAATAGCACTGAACTCAAGCTCAAAGAATAATTTCTTGCAAATTTCACAAAGGACGTATTGCAATCAGCGAATACTTAAACTTTATATGCAAAAAACAACTATTCAGTAGGTTCGTTATTCGGTTGTATAGCACTGCTTAACCAAATTGTTGTCTTTAAAAGAGGTTTGCTGAGCCTGAATTTGCTGAAAGTCTAAATATTCTGCTCATAAACAATGAATTGTATTGCAAAATCGTGACTGCAGTCTTTGCAAAAGCCAAAAGAATTAACATAGCGTCGTCTCAATCGCATACATCAGTTCTTGCATTGCAATGTTGAAAAACCCTGAACTCACTAGAAAACGTTCATTCCTGCTCTCTGAATGCGTTAATAGCACAATGACTCTGTTGCTTTTTTCCACACAATTTCTGTTTTAATTTTTCTTCAGATACCCAGAAACACTGAATTTGCTTTCAAAACAAATTCCACAGTCCAGACATTGCTTTCTCATACAACGTTTACTGGACGTTCTGAAAGCGATCACATATTGCTTCTTGCATTGAACTTTGGAATTGCACTGAAATCAAGCTCAAAGAATAATTTCTTACAAATTTCACAAAGGACGGTTTGCAAACAGTGAATACTTAAACTTTATATGAAAAACAACTATTCATTAGGTTTGTTATACGCTGAGCAATTAAAAGCGTTAATAGCATCAATGAATCATTTCCTGCATTGCAATGTTGAAAAACACTAAACTCACTAGAAATCTTTCTATTCTGCTCTCTGAATGCGTTAATAGCACAATGACTGTTGCTATTTTCCACACAATTCCTGTTTTAATTCAGTGCTTCAGTTACCCAGAAGCACTGAAATTGCTTTCAAAACAAATTCCACAGTCCAGACTTTGCTTCACACACAACGTTTACTGGGCGTTCTAATAGCGATCACAGTTTGATTCTTGCATTGAACTTTGGAATTGCACTGAAATCAAGCTCAAAGAATAATTTCTTACAAATTTCACAAAGGACGTTTTGCAAACAGTGAATACTTAAACTTTATATGCAAAAAACAACTATTCATTTGGTTTGTTATACGCTTGTATAGCACTACTTAACCACATTGTTGTCTTTAAAAGAGGTTTGCTGAGCCTGAATTTGCTGAAAGTCTAAATATTCATACTCATAAACAATGAATTGTATTGCAAAATCGTGACTGCAGTCTTTGCAAAAGCCAAAAGCATTGACATAGCGTCGTCTCAATCGTATACATCATTTCCTGCATTGCAATGTTGAAAAACACTAAACTCACTAGAAATCTTTCTATTCTGCTCTCTGAATGCGTTAATAGCACAATGACTCTGTTGCTTTTTTCCACTCAATTTCTGTTTTAATTTATCTTCAGTTACCCAGAAGCACTGAAATTGCTTTCAAAACAAATTCCACAGTCCAGACTTTGCTTTACACACAACGTTTACTGGACGTTCTAATAGCGATCACAGTTTGATTCTTGCATTGAACTTTGGAATTGCACTGAAATCAAACTCAAAGAATAATTTCTTACAAATTTCACGTTTTGCAAACAGTGAATACTTAAACTTTATATGCAAAAAACAACTATTCATTAGGTTTGTTATATAGCACTGCTTAACCACATTGTTGTCTTTAACAGACGTTTACTGCGCTTGTCATTTCAGGCAGTCTTTCCATTCTGCTCATAAACAATGAATTAAATTGCAATAAATTGTATTGCAAAATCATTCTCCAGAAGCCAAAAGCATTAACATGGCTTTATCTCAATCGTGTAAATCATTTCATGTATTTCAATTTTGAAAAACCCTCAACTCATTAGAAAACATTCTTTCTGCTCTCTGAAAGCGTTAATTGTACCATGCCTCTATTGCTTTTTCCCCACACAATTTCTCTTTTACTTTTCCTGTAGTTACTCAAAAGCACCGAAACACCGTCTCTTGCACATTCCAGACATTGCTTTCACATACAACGTTTACTTTACGTTCTAATAGCGATCACAGATTGATTCTTGCATTGAACTGCGGAATAGCACTGAACTCAAGCTCAAAGAATAATTTCTTGCAAATTTCACAAAGGACGTTTTGCAATCAGCGAATACTTAAACTTTATATGCAAAAAACAACTATTCAGTAGGTTCGTTATTCGGTTGTATAGCACTGCTTAACCAAATTGTTGTCTTTAAAAGAGGTTTGCTGAGCCTGAATTTGCTGAAAGTCTAAATATTCTGCTCATAAACAATGAATTGTATTGCAAAATCGTGACTGCAGTCTTTGCAAAAGCCAAAAGAATTAACATAGCGTCGTCTCAATCGTATACATCAGTTCTTGCATTGCAATGTTGAAAAACCCTGAACTCACTAGAAAACGTTCATTCCTGCTCTCTGAATGCGTTAATAGCACAATGACTCTGTTGCTTTTTTCCACACAATTTCTGTTTTAATTTTTCTTCAGATACCCAGAAGCACTGAATTTGCTTTCAAAACAAATTCCACAGTCCAGACATTGCTTTCTCATACAACGTTTACTGGACGTTCTAAAAGCGATCACATATTGCTTCTTGCATTGAACTGCTGAATAGCACTGAAATCAAGCTCAAAGAATAATTTCTTGCAAATTTCACAAAGGACGTTTTGTAAACAGTGAATACTTAAACTTTATATGCAAAAAACAACTATTCAGTAGGTTCGTTATTCGGTTGTATAGCACTGCTTAACCAAATTGTTGTCTTTAAAAGAGGTTTGCTGAGCCTGAATTTGCTGAAAGTCTAAATATTCTGCTCATAAACAATGAATTGTATTGCAAAATCGTGACTGCAGTCTTTGCAAAAGCCAAAAGCGTCGTCTCAATCGTATACATCATTTCCTGCATTGCAATGTTGAAAAACCCTGACCTCACTAGAAATCTTTCTATCCTGCTCTCTGAATGCGTTAATAGCACAATGACTCTGTTGCTTTTTTCCACACAATTCCTGTTTTAATTTTTCTTCAGATACCCAGAAGCACTGAAATTGCTTTCAAAACAAATTCCACAGTCCAGACGTTGCTTCACACACAACGTTTACTGGGCGTTCTAATAGCGATCACAGTTTGATTCTTGCATTGAACTTTGGAATTGCACTGAAATCAAGCTCAAAGAATAATTTCTTACAAATTTCACAGGATTTTGCAAACAGTGAATACTTAAACTTTATATGCAAAAAACAACTATTCATTAGGTTTGTTATACGCTTGTATAGCACTGCTTAACCACATTGTTGTCTTTAAAAGACGTTTACGCGCTTGTATTTCAGGCAGTTTTCCATTCTGCTCATAAACAATGAATTAAATTGCCAATAAATTGTATTGCAAAATCATTCTCAGAGCCAAAAGATTAACATGGTTTATCTCACTCGTGTAAATCATTTCATGTATTTCAATTTTGAAAATCCCTCAACTCATTAGAAAACATTCTTTCCTGCTCTCTGAAAGCGTTAATTGTACCATGCCTCTATTGCTTTTTCCCCACACAATTTCTCTTTTACTTTTCCTGTAGTTACTCAAAAGCACCGAAACACCGTCTCTTGCACATTCCAGACATTGCTTTCACATACAACGTTTACTTTACGTTCTAATAGCGATCACAGATTGATTCTTGCATTGAACTGCGGAATAGCACTGAACTCAAGCTCAAAGAATAATTTCTTGCAAATTTCACAAAGGACGTTTTGCAATCAGCGAATACTTAAACTTTATATGCAAAAAACAACTATTCAGTAGGTTCGTTATTCGGTTGTATAGCACTGCTTAACCAAATTGTTGTCTTTAAAAGAGGTTTGCTGAGCCTGAATTTGCTGAAAGTCTAAATATTCTGCTCATAAACAATGAATTGTATTGCAAAATCGTGACTGCAGTCTTTGCAAAAGCCAAAAGAATTAACATAGCGTCGTCTCAATCGCATACATCAGTTCTTGCATTGCAATGTTGAAAAACCCTGAACTCACTAGAAAACGTTCATTCCTGCTCTCTGAATGCGTTAATAGCACAATGACTCTGTTGCTTTTTTCCACACAATTTCTGTTTTAATTTTTCTTCAGATACCCAGAAGCACTGAATTTGCTTTCAAAACAAATTCCACAGTCCAGACATTGCTTTCTCATACAACGTTTACTGGACGTTCTAAAAGCGATCACATATTGCTTCTTGCATTGAACTGCTGAATAGCACTGAAATCAAGCTCAAAGAATAATTTCTTGCAAATTTCACAAAGGACGTTTTGTAAACAGTGAATACTTAAACTTTATATGCAAAAAACAACTATTCAGTAGGTTCGTTATTCTTTTGTATAGCACTGCTTAACCAAATTGTTGTATTTAAAAGAGGTTTGCTGAGCCTGAATTTGCTGAAAGTCTAAATATTCTGCTCATAAACAATGAATTGTATTGCAAAATCGTGACTGCAGTCTTTGCAAAAGCCAAAAGCATTGACATAGCGTCGTCTCAATCGTATACATCATTTCCTGCATTGCAATGTTGAAAAACCCTGACCTCACTAGAAATCTTTCTATCCTGCTCTCTGAATGCGTTAATAGCACAATGACTCTGTTGCTTTTTTCCACACAATTTCTGTTTTAATTTTTCTTCAGTTACCCAGAAGCACTGAAATTGCTTTCAAAACAAATTCCACAGTCCACACTTTGCTTTACACACAACGTTTACTGGACGTTCTAATAGCGATCACAGTTTGATTCTTGCATTGAACTTTGGAATTGCACTGAAATCAAACTCAAAGAATAATTTCTTACAAATTTCACGTTTTGCAAACAGTGAATACTTAAACTTTATATGCAAAAAACAACTATTCATTAGGTTTGTTATACGCTTGTATAGCACTGCTTAACCACATTGTTGTCTTTAACAGACGTTTACTGCGCTTGTCATTTCAGGCAGTCTTTCCATTCTGCTCATAAACAATGAATTAAATTGCCAATAAATTGTATTGCAAAATCATTCTCCAGACGCCAAAAGCATTAACATGGCTTTATCTCACTCGTGTAAATCATTTCATGTATTTCAATTTTGAAAAACCCTAAACTCATTAGGAAAACATTCTTTCCTGCTCTCTGAAAGCGTTAATTGTACCATGCCTCTATTGCTTTTTCCCCACACAATTTCTCTTTTACTTTTCCTGTAGTTACTCAAAAGCACCGAAACAACGTCTTCACATTCCAGACATTGCTTTCACATACAACGTTTACTTTACGTTCTAATAGCGATCACAGATTGATTCTTGCATTGAACTGCGGAATAGCACTGAACTCAAGCTCAAAGAATAATTTCTTGCAAATTTCACAAAGGACGTTTTGCAATCAGCGAATACTTAAACTTTATATGCAAAAAACAACTATTCAGTAGGTTCGTTATTCGGTTGTATAGCACTGCTTAACCAAATTGTTGTCTTTAAAAGAGGTTTGCTGAGCCTGAATTTGCTGAAAGTCTAAATATTCTGCTCATAAACAATGAATTGTATTGCAAAATCGTGACTGCAGTCTTTGCAAAAGCCAAAAGAATTGACATAGCGTCGTCTCAATCGTATACATCAGTTCTTGCATTGCAATGTTGAAAAACCCTGAACTCACTAGAAAACTTTCATTCCTGCTCTCTGAATGCGTTAATAGCACAATGACTCTGTTGCTTTTTTTCCACACAATTTCTGTTTTAATTTTTCTTCAGATACCCAGAAGCACTGAATTTGCTTTCAAAACAAATTCCACAGTCCAGACATTGCTTTCTCATACAACGTTTACTGGACGTTCTAAAGATCACAGTTTGATTCTTGCATTGAACTTTGGAATTGCACTGAAATCAAGCTCAAAGAATAATTTCTTACAAATTTCAAAAAGAACGGTTTCAAACAGTGAATACTTAAACTTTTTTATGCAAAAAATCAAAACATCATTTCCTTGCATTGCAATGCCCTTGAAAAACACTGCAACTCACTTATTGAAAACATTTCAAGTTCCTGCTCTCTGAAAGCGTTAATTGTACCATGACTCTGTTGCTTTTTTCCCACAATTTCTGTTTTAATTTTCCTGCAGTTACCCAAAAGCACCGAAATTGCTTTCAAAACAATTGCACAGTCCAGACATTGCTTTCACATACAACGTTTACTGGACGTTCTAATAGCGATCACAGATTGATTCTTGCATTGAACTGCGGAATAGCACTGAAATCAAGCTCAAAGAATAATTTCTTGCAAATTTCACAAAGGACGTTTTGCAAACAGTGAATACTTAAACTTTATATGCAAAAAACAACTATTCAGTAGGTTTGTTATTCGGTTGTATAGCACTACTTAACCACATTGTTGTCTTTAAAAGAGGTTTGCTGAGCCTGAATTTGCTGAAAGTCTAAATATTCTGCTGATAAACAATGAATTGTATTGCAAAGTCGTGACTCCAGTCTTTGCAAAAGCCAAAAGAATTAACATAGCGTCGTCTCAATCGTATACATCATTTCCTGCATTGCAATGTTGAAAAACCCTGAACTCACTAGAAAACGTTCATTCCTGCTCTCTGAATGCGTTAATAGCACAACGACTCTGTTGCTTTTTTCCACACAATTTCTGTTTTAATGTTTCTTCAGATACCCAGAAGCACTGAATTTGCTTTCAAAACAAATTCCACAATCCACACTTTGCTTTACACACAACGTTTACTGGACGTTCTAATAGCGATCACAGTTTGATTCTTGCATTGAACTTTGGAATTGCACTGAAATCAAACTCAAAGAATAATTTCTTACAAATTTCACAAAGGACGTTTTGCAAACAGTGAATACTTAAACTTTATATGCAAAAAACAACTATTCATTAGGTTTGTTATACGCTTGTATAGCACTGCTTAACCACATTGTTGTCTTTAAAGAGGTTTCTGCTTGCATTTCAGAGTCTTTCCATTCTGCTCATAAACAATGAATTAAATTGCAAAATTGTATTGAATCTTTCAGAAGCCAAAAGCATTAACATGGCGTTATCTCAATCGTGTAAATCAGTTCATGTATTTCAATGTTGAAAAACCCTCAACTCATTAGAAAACATTCATTCCTGCTCTCTGAAAGCGTTAATTGTACCATGCCTCTATTGCTTTTTCCCCACACAATTTCTCTTTTACTTTTCCTGTAGTTACTCAAAAGCACCGAAACACCGTCTCTTGCACATTCCAGACATTGCTTTCACATACAACGTTTACTTTACGTTCTAATAGCGATCACAGATTGATTCTTGCATTGAACTGCGGAATAGCACTGAACTCAAGCTCAAAGAATAATTTCTTGCAAATTTCACAAAGGACGTTTTGCAATCAGCGAATACTTAAACTTTATATGCAAAAAACAACTATTCAGTAGGTTCGTTATTCGGTTGTATAGCACTGCTTAACCAAATTGTTGTCTTTAAAAGAGGTTTGCTGAGCCTGAATTTGCTGAAAGTCTAAATATTCTGCTCATAAACAATGAATTGTATTGCAAAATCGTGACTCCAGTCTTTGCAAAAGCCAAAAGAATTAACATAGCGTCGTCTCAATCGCATACATCAGTTCTTGCATTGCAATGTTGAAAAACCCTGAACTCACTAGAAACGTTCATTCCTGCTCTCTGAATGCGTTAATAGCACAATGACTCTGTTGCTTTTTTCCACACAATTTCTGTTTTAATTTTTCTTCAGATACCCAGAAGCACTGAATTTGCTTTCAAAACAAATTCCACAGTCCAGACATTGCTTTCTCATACAACGTTTACTGGACGTTCTAAAAGCGATCACATATTGCTTCTTGCATTGAACTGCTGAATAGCACTGAAATCAAGCTCAAAGAATAATTTCTTGCAAATTTCACAAAGGACGTTTTGCAATCAGCGAATACTTAAACTTTATATGCAAAAAACAACTATTCAGTAGGTTCGTTATTCGTTTGTATAGCACTGCTTAACCAAATTGTTGTATTTAAAAGAGGTTTGCTGAGCCTGAATTTGCTGAAAGTCTAAATATTCTGCTCATAAACAATGAATTGTATTGCAAAATCGTGACTGCAGTCTTTGCAAAAGCCAAAAGCATTGACATAGCGTCGTCTCAATCGTATACATCATTTCCTGCATTGCAATGTTGAAAAACCCTGACCTCACTAGAAATCTTTCTATCCTGCTCTCTGAATGCGTTAATAGCACAATGACTCTGTTGCTTTTTTCCACACAATTTCTGTTTTAATTTTTCTTCAGTTACCCAGAAGCACTGAAATTGCTTTCAAAACAAATTCCACAGTCCACACTTTGCTTTACACACAACGTTTACTGGACGTTCTAATAGCGATCACAGTTTGATTCTTGCATTGAACTTTGGAATTGCACTGAAATCAAACTCAAAGAATAATTTCTTACAAATTTCACGTTTTGCAAACAGCGAATACTTAAACTTTATATGCAAAAAAACAACTATTCATTAGGTTTGTTATGCGCTTGTATAGCACTGCTTAACCACATTGTTGTCTTTAAAAGAGGTTTACTGGCTTGCATTTCAGGCATTTTATTCTGCTCATAAACAATGAATTAAATTGCAAAAATTGTACTGCAAAATCATTTCCAGACGCCAAAAGCATTAACATGGCTTTATCTCACTCGTGTAAATCATTTCATGTATTTCAATTTTGAAAATCCCTCAACTCATTAGAAAACATTCTTTCCTGCTCTCTGAAAGCGTTAATTGTACCATGCCTCTATTGCTTTTTCCCCACACAATTTCTCTTTTACTTTTCCTGTAGTTACTCAAAAGCACCGAATCACCGTCTCTTGCACATTCCAGACATTGCTTTCACATACAACGTTTACTTTACGTTCTAATAGCGATCACAGATTGATTCTTGCATTGAACTGCGGAATAGCACTGAACTCAAGCTCAAAGAATAATTTCTTGCAAATTTCACAAAGGACGTTTTGCAATCAGCGAATACTTAAACTTTATATGCAAAAAACAACTATTCAGTAGGTTCGTTATTCGGTTGTATAGCACTGCTTAACCAAATTGTTGTCTTTAAAAGAGGTTTGCTGAGCCTGAATTTGCTGAAAGTCTAAATATTCTGCTCATAAACAATGAATTGTATTGCAAAATCGTGACTCCAGTCTTTGCAAAAGCCAAAAGAATTAACATAGCGTCGTCTCAATCGCATACATCAGTTCTTGCATTGCAATGTTGAAAAACCCTGAACTCACTAGAAAACGTTCATTCCTGCTCTCTGAATGCGTTAATAGCACAATGACTCTGTTGCTTTTTTCCACACAATTTCTGTTTTAATTTTTCTTCAGATACCCAGAAGCACTGAATTTGCTTTCAAAACAAATTCCACAGTCCAGACATTGCTTTCTCATACAACGTTTACTGGACGTTCGAATAGCGATCACAGTTTGATTCTTGCATTGAACTGCGGAATAGCACTGAAATCAAGCTCAAAGAATAATTTCTTGCAAATTTCACAAAGGACGTTTTGCAAACAGCGAATACTTAAACTTTATATGCAAAAAAACAACTATTCATTAGGTTTGTTATACGCTTGTATAGCACTGCTTAACCACATTGTTGTCTTTAAAAGAGGTTTGCTGAGCCTGAATTTGCTGAAAGTCTAAATATTCTGCTCATAAACAATGAATTGTATTGCAAAATCGTGACTGCAGTCTTTGCAAAAGCCAAAAGCATTGACATAGCGTCGTCTCAATCGTATACATCATTTCCTTGCATTGCAATGTTGAAAAACCCTGACCTCACTAGAAATCTTTCTATCCTGCTCTCTGAATGCGTTAATAGCACAATGACTCTGTTGCTTTTTTCCACACAATTTCTGTTTTAATTTTTCTTCAGTTACCCAGAAGCACTGAAATTGCTTTCAAAACAAATTCCACAGTCCAGACATTGCTTTCCACACAACGTTTACTGGACGTTCTAATAGCGATCACAGTTTGATTCTTGCATTGAACTTTGGAATTGCACTGAAATCAAACTCAAAGAATAATTTCTTACAAATTTCACGGATTTTGCAAACAGTGAATACTTAAACTTTATATGCAAAAAACAACTATTCATTAGGTTTGTTATCGCTTGTATAGCACTGCTTAACCACATTGTTGTCTTTAAAAGAGGTTTGCTGGCTGTATTTCAGGCAGGCTTTCCATTCTCTCATAAACAATGAATTAAATTGCAATAAATTGTATTGCAAAATCATTCTCCAAAAGCCAAAAAGCATTAACATAAAAGTTTTTTCCCACCCGTATAAATCATTTCATGCATTTCAATTTTGAAAATCCCTCAACTCATTAGAAAACATTCATTCCTCTCTCTGAAAGCGTTAATTGTACCATGCCTCTATTGCTTTTTCCCCACACAATTTCTCTTTTACTTTTCCTGTAGTTACTCAAAAGCACCGAAACACCGTCTCTTGCACATTCCAGACATTGCTTTCACATACAACGTTTACTTTACGTTCTAATAGCGATCACAGATTGATTCTTGCATTGAACTGCGGAATAGCACTGAACTCAAGCTCAAAGAATAATTTCTTGCAAATTTCACAAAGGATGTTTTGCAATCAGCGAATACTTAAACTTTATATGCAAAAAACAACTATTCAGTAGGTTCGTTATTCGGTTGTATAGCACTGCTTAACCAAATTGTTGTCTTTAAAAGAGGTTTGCTGAGCCTGAATTTGCTGAAAGTCTAAATATTCTGCTCATAAACAATGAATTGTATTGCAAAATCGTGACTGCAGTCTTTGCAAAAGCCAAAAGAATTGACATAGCGTCGTCTCAATCGTATACATCATTTCCTGCATTGCAATGTTGAAAAACCCTGAACTCACTAGAAAACGTTCATTCCTGCTCTCTGAATGCGTTAATAGCACAATGACTCTGTTGCTTTTTTCCACACAATTTCTGTTTTAATTTTTCTTCAGATACCCAGAAGCACTGAAATTGCTTTCAAAACAAATTCCACAGTCCAGACATTGCTTTCTCATACAACGTTTACTGGACGTTCTAATAGCGATCACATATTGATTCTTGCATTGAACTGCTGAATAGCACTGAAATCAAGCTCAAAGAATAATTTCTTGCAAATTTCACAAAGGACGTTTTGCAAACAGTGAATACTTAAACTTTATATGCAAAAAACAACTATTCAGTAGGTTCGTTATTCGTTTGTATAGCACTGCTTAACCAAATTGTTGTCTTTAAAAGAGGTTTGCTGAGCCTGAATTTGCTGAAAGTCTAAATATTCTGCTCATAAACAATGAATTGTATTGCAAAATCGTGACTGCAGTCTTTGCAAAAGCCAAAAGCATTGACATAGCGTCGTCTCAATCGTATACATCATTTCCTGCATTGCAATGTTGAAAAACCCTGACCTCACTAGAAATCTTTCTATCCTGCTCTCTGAATGCGTTAATAGCACAATGACTCTGTTGCTTTTTTCCACACAATTTCTGTTTTAATTTTTCTTCAGTTACCCAGAAGCACTGAAATTGCTTTCAAAACAAATTCCACAGTCCAGACTTTGCTTTCACACACAACGTTTACTGGACGTTCTAATAGCGATCACAGTTTGATTCTTGCATTGAACTTTGGAATTGCACTGAAATCAAACTCAAAGAATAATTTCTTACAAATTTCACAAACGTTTTGCAAACAGTGAATACTTAAACTTTATATGCAAAAAACAACTATTCATTAGGTTTGTTATACGCTTGTATAGCACTGCTTAACCACATTGTTGTCTTTAACAGAGGTTTTGGCGCTTGTCATTTCAGGAGTTTTCCATTCTGCTCATAAACAATGAATTTATAATTGTATTGCAAAATCATTCTCCAGAGCAAAAGCATTAACATGGCTTTATCTCAATCTGTTTATAAATCATTTCATGTATTTCAATGTTGAAAAAACCCTGAACTCATTAGAAAACATTCTTTCCTGCTCTCTGAAAGCGTTAATTGTACCATGCCTCTGTTGCTTTTTCCCCACACAATTTCTCTTTTACTTTTCCTGTAGTTACTCAAAAGCACCGAAAACCGTCTCTTGCACATTCCAGACATTGCTTTCACATACAACGTTTACTTTACGTTCTAATAGCGATCACAGATTGATTCTTGCATTGAACTGCGGAATAGCACTGAACTCAAGCTCAAAGAATAATTTCTTGCAAATTTCACAAAGGACGTTTTGCAATCAGCGAATACTTAAACTTTATATGCAAAAAACAACTATTCAGTAGGTTCGTTATTCGGTTGTATAGCACTGCTTAACCAAATTGTTGTCTTTAAAAGAGGTTTGCTGAGCCTGAATTTGCTGAAAGTCTAAATATTCTGCTCATAAACAATGAATTGTATTGCAAAATCGTGACTCCAGTCTTTGCAAAAGCCAAAAGAATTAACATAGCGTCGTCTCAATCGCATACATCAGTTCTTGCATTGCAATGTTGAAAAACCCTGAACTCACTAGAAAACGTTCATTCCTGCTCTCTGAATGCGTTAATAGCACAATGACTCTGTTGCTTTTTTCCACACAATTTCTGTTTTAATTTTTCTTCAGATACCCAGAAGCACTGAATTTGCTTTCAAAACAAATTCCACAGTCCAGACATTGCTTTCTCATACAACGTTTACTGGACGTTCTAAAAGCGATCACAGATTGATTCTTGCATTGAACTTTGGAATTGCACTGAAATCAAACTCAAAGAATAATTTCTTACAAATTTCACGTTTTGCAAACAGCGAATACTTAAACTTTATATGCAAAAAAACAACTATTCATTAGGTTTGTTATGCGCTTGTATAGCACTGCTTAACCACATTGTTGTCTTTAAAAGAGGTTTGCTTTCAGAGGTTTCTCTGAAAGCGTTAATTGTACCATGCCTCTATTGCTTTTTCCCCACACAATTTCTCTTTTACTTTTCCTGTAGTTACTCAAAGCACCGAAACTGCGTCTCAATTGCACATTCCAGACATTGCTTTCACATACAACGTTTACTTTACGTTCTAATAGCGATCACAGATTGATTCTTGCATTGAACTGCGGAATAGCACTCAACTCAAGCTCAAAGAATAATTTCTTGCAAATTTCACAAAGGACGTTTTGCAATCAGCGAATACTTAAACTTTATATGCAAAAAACAACTATTCGGTTGTATAGCACTGCTTAACCAAATTGTTGTCTTTTAAAGAGGTTTGCTGAGCCTGAATTTGCTGAAAGTCTAAATATTCTGCTCATAAACAATGAATTGTATTGCAAAATCGTGACTGCAGTATTTTCAAAAGCCAAAAGAATTAACATAGCGTCGTCTCAATCGTATACATCATTTCCTGCATTGCAATGTTGAAAAACCCTGACCTCACTAGAAATCTTTCTATCCTGCTCTCTGACTGCGTTAATAGCACAATGACTCTGTTGCTTTTTTCCACACAATTTCTGTTTTAATTTTTCTTCAGATACCCAGAAGCACTGAAATTGCTTTCAAAACAAATTCCACAGTCCAGACATTGCTTTCCACACAACGTTTACTGGACGTTCTAATAGCGATCACAGTTTGATTCTTGCATTGAACTTTGGAATTGCACTGAAATCAAACTCAAAGAATAATTTCTTACAAATTTCACAGGACTTTTGCAAACAGTGAATACTTAAACTTTATATGCAAAAAACAACTATTCATTAGGTTTGTTATACGCTTGTATAGCACTGCTTAACCACATTGTTGTCTTTAACAGAGGTTTCTGGCTTGTATTTCAGGCAGTTTTCCATTCTGCTCATAAACAATGAATTAATTGCAAAATTGTATTGCAATCATTTCCAAGCAAAGATTAACATGGTTTATCTACGTTAAACATTTCAGATTTCAATTTTGAAAATCCCTCAACTATTAGAATTCTTTCCTGCTCTCTGAAAGCGTTAATTGTACCATGCCTCTATTGCTTTTTCCCCACACAATTTCTCTTTTACTTTTCCTGTAGTTACTCAAAAGCACCGAAACACCGTCTCTTGCACATTCCAGACATTGCTTTCACATACAACGTTTACTTTACGTTCTAATAGCGATCACAGATTGATTCTTGCATTGAACTGCGGAATAGCACTGAACTCAAGCTCAAAGAATAATTTCTTGCAAATTTCACAAAGGACGTTTTGCAATCAGCGAATACTTAAACTTTATATGCAAAAAACAACTATTCAGTAGGTTCGTTATTCGGTTGTATAGCACTGCTTAACCAAATTGTTGTCTTTAAAAGAGGTTTGCTGAGCCTGAATTTGCTGAAAGTCTAAATATTCTGCTCATAAACAATGAATTGTATTGCAAAATCGTGACTGCAGTCTTTGCAAAAGCCAAAAGCATTAACATAGCGTCGTCTCAATCGCATACATCAGTTCCTGCATTGCAATGTTGAAAAACCCTGACCTCACTAGAAATCTTTCTTTCCTGCTCTCTGAATGCGTTAATAGCACAATGACTCTGTTGCTTTTTTCCACACAATTTCTGTTTTAATTTTTCTTCAGATACCCAGAAGCACTGAAATTGCTTTCAAAACAAATTCCACAGTCCAGACATTGCTTTCACATACAACGTTTACTGGACGTTCGAATAGCGATCACAGTTTGATTCTTGCATTGAACTTTGGAATTGCACTGAAATCAAGCTCAAAGAATAATTTCTTACAAATTTCACAGTTTTTGCAAACAGTGAATACTTAAACTTTATATGCAAAAAACAACTATTCATTAGGTTTGTTATACGCTTGTATAGCACTGCTTAACCACATTGTTGTCTTTAAAGAGGTTTGCTGGTTGAATTTCAGGAGTTTTCATTCTGCTATAAACAATGAATTAAATTGAATTTGTATTGCAAAATCATTTAAAAGATTAAATGTTTATCTCAATCGTAAAATTTATGTATTTAATTTTGAAAACCTAATATTAAAAACATTTTTCCTGTCTCTGAAAGCGTTAATTGTACCATGCCTCTATTGCTTTTTCCCCACACAATTTCTCTTTTACTTTTCCTGTAGTTACTCAAAAGCACCGAAACACCGTTTCTTGCACATTCCAGACATTGCTTTCACATATAACGTTTTCTTTACGTTCTAATTGCGATCACAGATTGATTCTTGCATTGAACTGCGGAATAGCACTGAACTCAAGCTCAAAGAATAATTTCTTGCAAATTTCACAAAGGACGTATTGCAATCAGCGAATACTTAAACTTTATATGCAAAAAACAACTATTCAGTAGGTTCGTTATTCGGTTGTATAGCACTGCTTAACCAAATTGTTGTCTTTAAAAGAGGTTTGCTGAGCCTGAATTTGCTGAAAGTCTAAATATTCTGCTCATAAACAATGAATTGTATTGCAAAATCGTGACTGCAGTCTTTGCAAAAGCCAAAAGAATTAACATAGCGTCGTCTCAATCGCATACATCAGTTCTTGCATTGCAATGTTGAAAAACCCTGAACTCACTAGAAAACGTTCATTCCTGCTCTCTGAATGCGTTAATAGCACAATGACTCTGTTGCTTTTTTCCACTCAATTTCTGTTTTAATTTATCTTCAGTTACCCAGAAGCACTGAAATTGCTTTCAAAACAAATTCCACAGTCCAGACTTTGCTTCACACACAACGTTTACTGGACGTTCTAATAGCGACCACAGTTTGATTCTTGCATTGAACTGCTGAATAGCACTGAAATCAAGCTCAAAGAATAATTTCTTGCAAATTTCACAAAGGACGTTTTGTAAACAGTGAATACTTAAACTTTATATGCAAGAAACAACTATTCAGTAGGTTCGTTATTCTTTTGTATAGCACTGCTTAACCAAATTGTTGTATTTAAAAGAGGTTTGCTGAGCCTGAATTTGCTGAAAGTCTAAATATTCTGCTCATAAACAATGAATTGTATTGCAAAATCGTGACTGCAGTCTTTGCAAAAGCCAAAAGCATTGACATAGCGTCGTCTCAATCGTATACATCATTTCCTGCATTGCAATGTTGAAAAACCCTGACCTCACTAGAAATCTTTCTATCCTGCTCTCTGAATGCGTTAATAGCACAATGACTCTGTTGCTTTTTTCCACTCAATTTCTGTTTTAATTTATCTTCAGTTACCCAGAAGCACTGAAATTGCTTTCAAAACAAATTCCACAGTCCAGACTTTGCTTTACACACAACGTTTACTGGACGTTCTAATAGCGACCACAGTTTGATTCTTGCATTGAACTTTGGAATTGCACTGAAATCAAACTCAAAGAATAATTTCTTACAAATTTCACGTTTTGCAAACAGTGAATACTTAAACTTTATATGCAAAAAACAACTATTCATTTAGGTTTGTTATACGCTTGTATAGCACTGCTTAACCACATTGTTGTCTTTAACAGACGTTTACTGCGCTTGTCATTTCAGGCAGTCTTTCCATTCTGCTCATAAACAATGAATTAAATTGCCAATAAATTGTATTGCAAAATCATTCTCCAGACGCCAAAAGCATTAACATGGCTTTATCTCACTCGTGTAAATCATTTCATGTATTTCAATTTTGAAAATCCCTCAACTCATTAGAAAACATTCTTTCCTGCTCTCTGAAAGCGTTAATTGTACCATGCCTCTATTGCTTTTTCCCCACACAATTTCTCTTTTACTTTTCCTGTAGTTACTCAAAAGCACCGAAACACCGTCTCTTGCACATTCCAGACATTGCTTTCACATACAACGTTTACTTTACGTTCTAATAGCGATCACAGATTGATTCTTGCATTGAACTGCGGAATAGCACTGAACTCAAGCTCAAAGAATAATTTCTTGCAAATTTCACAAAGGACGTTTTGCAATCAGCGAATACTTAAACTTTATATGCAAAAAACAACTATTCAGTAGGTTCGTTATTCGGTTGTATAGCACTGCTTAACCAAATTGTTGTCTTTAAAAGAGGTTTGCTGAGCCTGAATTTGCTGAAAGTCTAAATATTCTGCTCATAAACAATGAATTGTATTGCAAAATCGTGACTGCAGTCTTTGCAAAAGCCAAAAGCATTGACATAGCGTCGTCTCAATCGTATACATCATTTCCTGCATTGCAATGTTGAAAAACCCTGACCTCACTAGAAATCTTTCTATCCTGCTCTCTGAATGCGTTAATAGCACAATGACTCTGTTGCTTTTTTCCACACTATTCCTGTTTTAATTTTTCTTCAGTTACCCAGAAGCACTGAAATTGCTTTCAAAACAAATTCCACAGTCCAGACTTTGCTTTCACATACAACGTTTACTTTACGTTCTAATAGCGATCACAGTTTGATTCTTGCATTGAACTTTGGAATTGCACTGAAATCAAACTCAAAGAATAATTTCTTACAAATTTCACAGGACTTTTGCAAACAGTGAATACTTAAACTTTATATGCAAAAAACAACTATTCATTAGGTTTGTTATACGCTTGTATAGCACTGCTTAACCACATTGTTGTCTTTAACAGAGGTTTGCTGCGCTTGTCATTTCAGGCAGTCTTTCCATTCTGCTCATAAACAATGAATTAAATTGCCAATAAATTGTATTGCAAAATCATTCTCCAGACGCCAAAAGCATTAACATGGCTTTATCTCACTCGTGTAAATCATTTCATGTATTTCAATTTTGAAAATCCCTCAACTCATTAGAAAACATTCTTTCCTGCTCTCTGAAAGCGTTAATTGTACCATGCCTCTATTGCTTTTTCCCCACACAATTTCTCTTTTACTTTTCCTGTAGTTACTCAAAAGCACCGAAACACCGTTTCTTGCACATTCCAGACATTGCTTTCACATATAACGTTTTCTTTACGTTCTAATTGCGATCACAGATTGATTCTTGCATTGAACTGCGGAATAGCACTGAACTCAAGCTCAAAGAATAATTTCTTGCAAATTTCACAAAGGACGTATTGCAATCAGCGAATACTTAAACTTTATATGCAAAAAACAACTATTCAGTAGGTTCGTTATTCGGTTGTATAGCACTGCTTAACCAAATTGTTGTCTTTAAAAGAGGTTTGCTGAGCCTGAATTTGCTGAAAGTCTAAATATTCTGCTCATAAACAATGAATTGTATTGCAAAATCGTGACTGCAGTCTTTGCAAAAGCCAAAAGCATTGACATAGCGTCGTCTCAATCGTATACATCATTTCTTGCATTGCAATGTTGAAAAACCCTGAACTCACTAGAAAACGTTCATTCCTGCTCTCTGAATGCGTTAATAGCACAATGACTCTGTTGCTTTTTTCCACACAATTTTTGTTTTAATTTTTCTTCAGATACCCAGAAGCACTGAATTTGCTTTCAAAACGAATTCCACAGTCCAGACATTGCTTTCTCATACAACGTTTACTGGACGTTCTAAAAGCGATCACATATTGCTTCTTGCATTGAACTGCTGAATAGCACTGAAATCAAGCTCAAAGAATAATTTCTTGCAAATTTCACAAAGGACGTTTTGTAAACAGTGAATACTTAAACTTTATATGCAAGAAACAACTATTCAGTAGGTTCGTTATTCTTTTGTATAGCACTGCTTAACCAAATTGTTGTCTTTAAAAGAGGTTTGCTGAGCCTGAATTTGCTGAAAGTCTAAATATTCTGCTCATAAACAATGAATTGTATTGCAAAATCGTGACTGCAGTCTTTGCAAAAGCCAAAAGCATTGACATAGCGTCGTCTCAATCGTATACATCATTTCCTGCATTGCAATGTTGAAAAACCCTGACCTCACTAGAAATCTTTCTATCCTGCTCTCTGAATGCGTTAATAGCACAATGACTCTGTTGCTTTTTTCCACTCAATTTCTGTTTTAATTTATCTTCAGTTACCCAGAAGCACTGAAATTGCTTTCAAAACAAATTCTACAGTCCAGACTTTGCTTCACACACAACGTTTACTGGACGTTCTAATAGCGACCACAGTTTGATTCTTGCATTGAACTTTGGAATTGCACTGAAATCAAACTCAAAGAATAATTTCTTACAAATTTCACGTTTTGCAAACAGTGAATACTTAAACTTTATATGCAAAAAACAACTATTCATTTAGGTTTGTTATACGCTTGTATAGCACTGCTTAACCACATTGTTGTCTTTAACAGACGTTTACTGCGCTTGTCATTTCAGGCAGTCTTTCCATTCTGCTCATAAACAATGAATTAAATTGCCAATAAATTGTATTGCAAACTTCTCAGACGCCAAAAGCATTAACATGGCTTTATCTCACTCGTGTAAATCATTTCATGTATTTCAATTTTGAAAAACCCTGAACTCATTAGAAAACATTCTTTCCTGCTCTCTGAAAGCGTTAATTGTACCATGCCTCTATTGCTTTTTCCCCACACAATTTCTCTTTTACTTTTCCTGTAGTTACTCAAAAGCACCGAAACACCGTCTCTTGCACATTCCAGACATTGCTTTCACATACAACGTTTACTTTACGTTCTAATAGCGATCACAGATTGATTCTTGCATTGAACTGCGGAATAGCACTGAACTCAAGCTCAAAGAATAATTTCTTGCAAATTTCACAAAGGACGTTTTGCAATCAGCGAATACTTAAACTTTATATGCAAAAAACAACTATTCAGTAGGTTCGTTATTCGGTTGTATAGCACTGCTTAACCAAATTGTTGTCTTTAAAAGAGGTTTGCTGAGCCTGAATTTGCTGAAAGTCTAAATATTCTGCTCATAAACAATGAATTGTATTGCAAAATCGTGACTGCAGTCTTTGCAAAAGCCAAAAGCATTGACATAGCGTCGTCTCAATCGTATACATCATTTCCTGCATTGCAATGTTGAAAAACCCTGACCTCACTAGAAATCTTTCTATCCTGCTCTCTGAATGCGTTAATAGCACAATGACTCTGTTGCTTTTTTCCACACAATTTCTGTTTTAATTTTTCTTCAGTTACCCAGAAGCACTGAATTTGCTTTCAAAACAAATTCCACAGTCCAGACATTGCTTTCTCATACAACGTTTACTGAACGTTCGAATAGCGATCACAGTTTGATTCTTGCATTGAACTTTGGAATTGCACTGAAATCAAACTCAAAGAATAATTTCTTACAAATTTCACAAAGGACGTTTTGCAAACAGTGAATACTTAAACTTTATATGCAAAAAACAACTATTCATTAGGTTTGTTATACGCTTGTATAGCACTGCTTAACCACATTGTTGTCTTTAAAAGAGGTTTCGCCGAGCCGAATTTGCAGAGAGTCTTTATTCTGCTCATAAAAATGAATTAAAAATTGTTCTTTATAAATGTTATTTAATTTAAGATCATAGAAACATCTTCCCCTCTAAAGCGTTAATTGTACGATGCCTCTATTGCTTTTTCCCCACACAATTTCTCTTTTACTTTTCCTGTAGTTACTCGAAAGCACCGAAACACCGTCTCTTGCACATTCCAGACATTGCTTTCACATACAACGTTTACTTTACGTTCTAATAGCGATCACAGATTGATTCTTGCATTGAACTGCGGAATAGCACTGAACTCAAGCTCAAAGAATAATTTCTTGCAAATTTCACAAAGGACGTTTTGCAATCAGCGAATACTTAAACTTTATATGCAAAAAACAACTATTCAGTAGGTTCGTTATTCGGTTGTATAGCACTGCTTAACCAAATTGTTGTCTTTAAAAGAGGTTTGCTGAGCCTGAATTTGCTGAAAGTCTAAATATTCTGCTCATAAACAATGAATTGTATTGCAAAATCGTGACTGCAGTCTTTGCAAAAGCCAAAAGAATTAACATAGCGTCGTCTCAATCGCATACATCATTTCTTGCATTGCAATGTTGAAAAACCCTGAACTCACTAGAAAACTTTCATTCCTGCTCTCTGAATGCGTTAATAGCACAATAACTCTGTTGCTTTGTTCCACACTATTCCTGTTTTAATTTTTCTTCAGATACCCAGAAGCACTGAAATTGCTTTCAAAACAAATTCCACAGTCGACACTTTGCTTTACACACAACGTTTACTGGACGTTCTAATAGCGATCACATATTGCTTCTTGCATTGAACTGCGGAATAGCACTGAAATCAAACTCAAAGAATAATTTCTTGCAAATTTCACAAAGGACGTTTTGCAAACAGTGAATACTTAAACTTTATATGGAAAAAACAACTATTCATTAGGTTCGTTATACGCTTGTATAGCACTGCTTAACCAAATTGTTGTCTTTAAAAGAGGTTTGCTGAGCCTGAATTTGCTGAAAGTCTAAATATTCTGCTCATAAACAATGAATTGTATTGCAAAATCGTGACTGCAGTCTTTGCAAAAGCCAAAAGCATTGACATAGCGTCGTCTCAATCGTATACATCATTTCCTGCATTGCAATGTTGAAATACCCTGAACTCACTAGAAAACTTTCTATCCTGCTCTCTGACTGCGTTAATAGCACAATGACTCTGTTGCTATTTTCCACACAATTCCTGTTTTAATTTAGTTCTTCAGTTACCCAGAAGCACTGAAATTGCTTTCAAAACAAATTCCACAGTCCAGACTTTGCTTCACACACAACGTTTACTGGACGTTCTAATAGCGATCACAGTTTGATTCTTGCATTGAACTGCTGAATAGCACTGAAATCAAACTCAAAGAATAATTTCTTACAAATTTCACAGTCGTTTGCAAACAGTGAATACTTAAACTTTATATGCAAAAAAACAACTATTCATTAGGTTTGTTATACGCTTGTATAGCACTGCTTAACCACATTGTTGTCTTTAAAAGAGGTTTCTGAGCCTGAATTTCAGAAAGTCTTTCATTCTGCTCATAAACAATGAATTAAATTGCAAAAATCGTACTGCAATCATTCTCAGAGCCAAAAGCATTAACATAGCTTTATCTCAATCGTGTAAATCATTTCCTGTATTGCAATGTTGAAAAACCCTGCACTCATTAGAAAACATTCTATCCTGCTCTCTGAAAGCGTTAATTGTACCATGCCTCTGTTGCTTTTTCCCCACACAATTTCTCTTTTACTTTTCCTTTAGTTACTCAAAAGCACCGAAACAGCGTTCCTTGCCACATTCCAGACATTGCTTTCACATACAACGTTTACTTTACGTTCTAATAGCGATCACAGATTGATTCTTGCATTGAACCTTGGAATAGCACTGAACTCAAGCTCAAAGAATAATTTCTTGCAAATTTCACAAAGGATGTTTTGCAATCAGCGAATACTTAAACTTTATATGCAAAAAACAACTATTCAGTAGGTTCGTTATTCGGTTGTATAGCACTGCTTAACCAAATTGTTGTCTTTAAAAGAGATTTGCTGAAAGTCTAAATATTCTGCTCATAAACAATGAATTGTATTGCAAAGTCGTGACTCCAGTCTTTGCAAAAGCCAAAAGAATTAACATAGCGTCGTCTCAATCGCATACATCAGTTCTTGCATTGCAATGTTGAAAAACCCTGACCTCACTAGAAATCTTTCTATCCTGCTCTCTGAATGCGTTAATAGCACAATGACTCTGTTGCTTTTTTCCACACAATTTCTGTTTTAATTTTTCTTCAGATACCCAGAAGCACTGAATTTGCTTTCAAAACAAATTCCACAGTCCAGACATTGCTTTCTCATACAACGTTTACTGGACGTTCTAATAGCGATCACATATTGCTTCTTGCATTGAACTGCGGAATAGCACTGAAATCAAACTCAAAGAATAATTTCTTACAAATTTCACAAAGGACGTTTTGCAAACAGTGAATACTTAAACTTTATATGGAAAAAACAACTATTCATTAGGTTTGTTATACGCTTGTATAGCACTGCTTAACCAAATTGTTGTCTTTAAAAGAGGTTTGCTGAGCCTGAATTTGCTGAAAGTCTAAATATTCTGCTCATAAACAATGAATTGTATTGCAAAATCGTGACTGCAGTCTTTGCAAAAGCCAAAAGAATTAACATAGCGTCGTCTCAATCGTATACATCATTTCTTGCATTGCAATGTTGAAAAACCCTGACCTCACTAGAAATCTTTCATTCCTGCTCTCTGAATGCGTTAATAGCACAATGACTCTGTTGCTTTTTTCCACACAATTTCTGTTTTAATTTTTCTTCAGTTACCCAGAAGCACTGAAATTGCTTTCAAAACAAATTCCACAGTCCAGACTTTGCTTTCACATACAACGTTTACTGGACGTTCTAATAGCGATCACAGTTTGATTCTTGCATTGAACTTTGGAATTGCACTGAAATCAAACTCAAAGAATAATTTCTTACAAATTTCACAAAGGACTTTTGCAAACAGTGAATACTTAAACTTTATATGCAAAAAACAACTATTCATTAGGTTTGTTATACGCTTGTATAGCACTGCTTAACCACATTGTTGTCTTTAAAAGAGGTTTGCTGAGCCTGAATTTGAGTCTTATTCTGTCATAAACAATGAATTAATTGAAATTGTATTGCAATCATTCTCAAAGAAAAGATTAACATGGTTATCTCAATCGTATTCATTTCATTATTTCAATTTTGAAAACCTGAACTCATTAGAAAACATTCTTTCCTGCTCTCTGAAAGCGTTAATTGTACCATGCCTCTATTGCTTTTTCCCCACACAATTTCTCTTTTACTTTTCCTGTAGTTACTCAAAAGCACCGAAACACCGTCTCTTGCACATTCCAGACATTGCTTTCACATACAACGTTTACTTTACGTTCTAATAGCGATCACAGATTGATTCTTGCATTGAACTGCGGAATAGCACTGAACTCAAGCTCAAAGAATAATTTCTTGCAAATTTCACAAAGGACGTTTTGCAATCAGCGAATACTTAAACTTTATATGCAAAAAACAACTATTCAGTAGGTTCGTTATTCGGTTGTATAGCACTGCTTAACCAAATTGTTGTCTTTAAAAGAGGTTTGCTGAGCCTGAATTTGCTGAAAGTCTAAATATTCTGCTCATAAACAATGAATTGTATTGCAAAATCGTGACTGCAGTCTTTGCAAAAGCCAAAAGCATTGACATAGCGTCGTCTCAATCGTATACATCATTTCCTGCATTGCAATGTTGAAAAACCCTGACCTCACTAGAAATCTTTCTATCCTGCTCTCTGAATGCGTTAATAGCACAATGACTCTGTTGCTTTTTTCCACTCAATTTCTGTTTTAATTTATCTTCAGTTACCCAGAAGCACTGAAATTGCTTTCAAAACAAATTCCACAGTCCAGACTTTGCTTCACACACAACGTTTACTGGACGTTCTAATAGCGACCACAGTTTGATTCTTGCATTGAACTTTGGAATTGCACTGAAATCAAACTCAAAGAATAATTTCTTACAAATTTCACAAAGGACGTTTTGCAAACAGTGAATACTTAAACTTTATATGCAAAAAACAACTATTCATTAGGTTTGTTATACGCTTGTATAGCACTACTTAACCACATTGTTGTCTTTAAAGAGGTTTGCTGAGCCTGTTTTTCAGAGGCTTAACATTCTGCTCAAAACAAATGAATTATATTGCAATAAATGTGTATTGCAAATCATTGTCCAAAAGCCAAAAAAGAATTAACATAAGGGGCTTGTTGTCTCAATTCGCATAAGATAAATCATCCAGTTCCCATTGCCATAATTGCAATGTTGAAAAACCCTGAACTCATTAGAACACATTCTTCCTGTCTCTGAAAGCGTTAATTGTACCACAATGCCTCTGTTGCTTTTTTCCCACACAATTTCTCTTTTAATTTTTCCTGTAGTTACTCAGAAGCACCGAAACTGCTTTCAAAACTTTTTTTAATTGCACATTCCAGACATTGCTTTCACATACAACGTTTACTTTACGTTCTAATAGCGATCACAGATTGATTCTTGCATTGAACTGCGGAATAGCACTGAACTCAAGCTCAAAGAATAATTTCTTGCAAATTTCACAAAGGACGTTTTGCAATCAGCGAATACTTAAACTTTATATGCAAAAAACAACTATTCAGTAGGTTCGTTATTCGGTTGTATAGCACTGCTTAACCAAATTGTTGTCTTTAAAAGAGGTTTGCTGAGCCTGAATTTGCTGAAAGTCTAAATATTCTGCTCATAAACAATGAATTGTATTGCAAAATCGTGACTGCAGTCTTTGCAAAAGCCAAAAGAATTAACATAGCGTCGTCTCAATCGCATACATCAGTTCTTGCATTGCAATGTTGAAAAACCCTGAACTCACTAGAAAACGTTCATTCCTGCTCTCTGAATGCGTTAATAGCACAATGACTCTGTTGCTTTTTTCCACACAATTTCTGTTTTAATTTTTCTTCAGATACCCAGAAGCACTGAATTTGCTTTCAAAACAAATTCCACAGTCCAGACATTGCTTTCTCATACAACGTTTACTGGACGTTCTAAAAGCGATCACATATTGATTCTTGCATTGAACTGCTGAATAGCACTGAAATCAAGCTCAAAGAATAATTTCTTGCAAATTTCACAAAGGACGTTTTGCAAACAGTGAATACTTAAACTTTATATGCAAAAAACAACTATTCATTAGGTTTGTTATACGCTTGTATAGCACTGCTTAACCACATTGTTGTCTTTAAAAGAGGTTTGCTGAGCCTGAATTTGCTGAAAGTCTAAATATTCTGCTCATAAACAATGAATTGTATTGCAAAATCGTGACTGCAGTCTTTGCAAAAGCCAAAAGCATTGACATAGCGTCGTCTCAATCGTATACATCATTTCCTGCATTGCAATGTTGAAAAACCCTGACCTCACTAGAAATCTTTCTATCCTGCTCTCTGAATGCGTTAATAGCACAATGACTCTGTTGCTTTTTTCCACTCAATTTCTGTTTTAATTTATCTTCAGTTACCCAGAAGCACTGAAATTGCTTTCAAAACAAATTCCACAGTCCAGACTTTGCTTTACACACAACGTTTACTGGACGTTCTAATAGCGATCACAGTTTGATTCTTGCATTGAACTTTGGAATTGCACTGAAATCAAACTCAAAGAATAATTTCTTACAAATTTCACAAAGGGTTTTGCAAACAGTGAATACTTAAACTTTATATGCAAAAAACAACTATTCATTAGGTTTGTTATACGCTTGTATAGCACTGCTTAACCACATTGTTGTCTTTAAAGAGGTGGTTACTGAGCCTGAAGTTTGCAAAGTCTAAATATTCTGCCAAAACAATAATGATTGCAAAATGTAATTTTCAAGCAAAAGATTAAATAGCTTTTCGTATACATATTTTATTGCAATGTTGAAAACCCTGACCTCACTAAATTCTATCCTGCTCTCTGAAAGCGTTAATTGTACCATGCCTCTATTGCTTTTTCCCCACACAATTTCTCTTTTAATTTTCCTGTAGTTACTCGAAAGCACCGAAAACCGTCTCTTGCACATTCCAGACATTGCTTTCACATACAACGTTTACTTTACGTTCTAATAGCGATCACAGATTGATTCTTGCATTGAACTGCGGAATAGCACTGAACTCAAGCTCAAAGAATAATTTCTTGCAAATTTCACAAAGGACGTTTTGCAATCAGCGAATACTTAAACTTTATATGCAAAAAACAACTATTCAGTAGGTTCGTTATTCGGTTGTATAGCACTGCTTAACCAAATTGTTGTCTTTAAAAGAGGTTTGCTGAGCCTGAATTTGCTGAAAGTCTAAATATTCTGCTCATAAACAATGAATTGTATTGCAAAATCGTGACTGCAGTCTTTGCAAAAGCCAAAAGCATTAACATAGCGTCGTCTCAATCGTATACATCATTTCCTGCATTGCAATGTTGAAAAACCCTGACCTCACTAGAAATCTTTCTATCCTGCTCTCTGAATGCGTTAATAGCACAATGACTCTGTTGCTTTTTTCCACACAATTTCTGTTTTAATTTTTCTTCAGATACCCAGAAGCACTGAATTTGCTTTCAAAACAAATTCCACAGTCCAGACATTGCTTTCTCATACAACGTTTACTGGACGTTCTAATAGCGATCACAGTTTGATTCTTGCATTGAACCTTGGAATTGCACTGAAATCAAACTCAAAGAATAATTTCTTACAAATTTCACAAAGGACGTTTTGCAAACAGTGAATACTTAAACTTTATATGCAAAAAACAACTATTCATTAGGTTTGTTATACGCTTGTATAGCACTGCTTAACCAAATTGTTGTCTTTAAAAGAGGTTTGCTGAGCCTGAATTTGCTGAAAGTCTAAATATTCTGCTCATAAACAATGAATTGTATTGCAAAATCGTGACTGCAGTCTTTGCAAAAGCCAAAAGCATTGACATAGCGTCGTCTCAATCGTATACATCATTTCCTGCATTGCAATGTTGAAAAACCCTGACCTCACTAGAAATCTTTCTATCCTGCTCTCTGAATGCGTTAATAGCACAATGACTCTGTTGCTTTTTTCCACACAATTTCTGTTTTAATTTTTCTTCAGATACCCAGAAGCACTGAATTTGCTTTCAAAACAAATTCCACAGTCCAGACATTGCTTTCTCATACAACGTTTACTGGACGTTCTAAAAGCGATCACATATTGCTTCTTGCATTGAACTGCGGAATAGCACTGAAATCAAACTCAAAGAATAATTTCTTACAAATTTCACAAAGGACGTTTTGCAAACAGTGAATACTTAAACTTTATATGGAAAAAACAACTATTCATTAGGTTTGTTATACGCTTGTATAGCACTGCTTAACCAAATTGTTGTCTTTAAAAGAGGTTTGCTGAGCCTGAATTTGCTGAAAGTCTAAATATTCTGCTCATAAACAATGAATTAGTATTGCAAAATCGTGACTGCAGTCTTTTGCAAAAGCCAAAAGAATTAACATAGCGTCGTCTCAATCGTATACATCAGTTCCTGCATTGCAATGTTGAAAAACCCTGAACTCACTAGAAAACGTTCTATCCTGCTCTCTGAAAGCGTTAATAGCACAATGACTCTGTTGCTTTTTTCCCACACAATTCCTGTTTTAATTTTTCTTCAGTTACCCAGAAGCACTGAAATTGCTTTCAAAACAAATTCCACAGTCCAGACATTGCTTTCACATACAACGTTTACTTTACGTTCTAATAGCGATCACAGATTGATTCTTGCATTGAACTGCGGAATAGCACTGAAATCAAGCTCAAAGAATAATTTCTTGCAAATTTCACAAAGGACGTTTTGTAAACAGTGAATACTTAAACTTTATATGCAAAAAACAACTATTCAGTAGGTTCGTTATTCGGTTGTATAGCACTGCTTAACCAAATTGTTGTCTTTAAAAGAGGTTTGCTGAGCCTGAATTTGCTGAAAGTCTAAATATTCTGCTCATAAACAATGAATTGTATTGCAAAATCGTGACTGCAGTCTTTGCAAAAGCCAAAAGAATTAACATAGCGTCGTCTCAATCGCATACATCAGTTCTTGCATTGCAATGTTGAAAAACCCTGACCTCACTAGAAATCTTTCTATCCTGCTCTCTGAATGCGTTAATAGCACAATGACTCTGTTGCTTTTTTCCACACAATTTCTGTTTTAATTTTTCTTCAGATACCCAGAAGCACTGAATTTGCTTTCAAAACAAATTCCACAGTCCAGACATTGCTTTCTCATACAACGTTTACTGGACGTTCTAAAAGCGATCACAGATTGATTCTTGCATTGAACTGCGGAATAGCACTGAACTCAAGCTCAAAGAATAATTTCTTACAAATTTCACGTTTTGCAAACAGCGAATACTTAAACTTTATATGCAAAAAAACAACTATTCATTAGGTTTGTTATACGCTTGTATAGCACTGCTTAACCACATTGTTGTCTTTAAAAGAGGTTTGCTTTCAGAGGTTTCTCTGAAAGCGTTAATTGTACCATGCCTCTATTGCTTTTTCCCCACACAATTTCTCTTTTACTTTTCCTGTAGTTACTCAAAAGCACCGAATCACCGTCTCTTGCACATTCCAGACATTGCTTTCACATACAACGTTTACTTTACGTTCTAATAGCGATCACAGATTGATTCTTGCATTGAACTGCGGAATAGCACTGAACTCAAGCTCAAAGAATAATTTCTTGCAAATTTCACAAAGGACGTTTTGCAATCAGCGAATACTTAAACTTTATATGCAAAAAACAACTATTCAGTAGGTTCGTTATTCGGTTGTATAGCACTGCTTAACCAAATTGTTGTCTTTAAAAGAGGTTTGCTGAGCCTGAATTTGCTGAAAGTCTAAATATTCTGCTCATAAACAATGAATTGTATTGCAAAATCGTGACTGCAGTCTTTGCAAAAGCCAAAAGCATTGACATAGCGTCGTCTCAATCGTATACATCATTTCCTGCATTGCAATGTTGAAGAACCCTGACCTCACTAGAAATCTTTCTATCCTGCTCTCTGACTGCGTTAATAGCACAATGACTCTGTTGCTTTTTTCCACACTATTCCTGTTTTAATTTTTCTTCAGTTACCCAGAAGCACTGAAATTGCTTTCAAAACAAATTCCACAGTCCAGACTTTGCTTTACACACAACGTTTACTGGACGTTCTAATAGCGATCACAGTTTGATTCTTGCATTGAACCTTGGAATTGCACTGAAATCAAACTCAAAGAATAATTTCTTACAAATTTCACAAAGGACGTTTTGCAAACAGTGAATACTTAAACTTTATATGCAAAAAAACAACTATTCATTAGGTTTGTTATGCGCTTGTATAGCACTGCTTAACCACAATTGTTGTCTTTAAAAGGTTTGCTTTCAGAGGTTTCTCTGAAAGCGTTAATTGTACATGCCTCTATTGCTTTTTCCCACACAATTTCTCTTTTACTTTTCCTGTAGTTACTCAAAGCACCGAAATACCGTTCTCTTGCACATTCCAGACATTGCTTTCACATACAACGTTTACTTACGTTCTAATAGCGATCACAGATTGATTCTTGCATTGAACTGCGGAATAGCACTGAACTCAAGCTCAAAGAATAATTTCTTGCAAATTTCACAAAGGACGTTTTGCAATCAGCGAATACTTAAACTTTATATGCAAAAAACAACTATTCAGTAGGTTCGTTATTCGGTTGTATAGCACTGCTTAACCAAATTGTTGTCTTTAAAAGAGGTTTGCTGAGCCTGAATTTGCTGAAAGTCTAAATATTCTGCTCATAAACAATGAATTGTATTGCAAAATCGTGACTGCAGTCTTTGCAAAAGCCAAAAGCATTGACATAGCGTCGTCTCAATCGTATACATCATTTCCTGCATTGCAATGTTGAAAAACCCTGACCTCACTAGAAATCTTTCTATCCTGCTCTCTGAATGCGTTAATAGCACAATGACTCTGTTGCTTTTTTCCACACAATTTCTGTTTTAATTTTTCTTCAGTTACCCAGAAGCACTGAAATTGCTTTCAAAACAAATTCCACAGTCCAGACTTTGCTTTACACACAACGTTTACTGGACGTTCTAATAGCGATCACAGTTTGATTCTTGCATTGAACCTTGGAATTGCACTGAAATCAAACTCAAAGAATAATTTCTTACAAATTTCACAAAGGACGTTTTGCAAACAGTGAATACTTAAACTTTATATGCAAAAAACAACTATTCATTAGGTTTGTTATACGCTTGTATAGCACTGCTTATCCACATTGTTGTCTTTTAAAGAGGTTTGCTTAGCCTGAATTTGCTGAGTCTAAATATTCTGCTCATAAACAATGAATTGTATTGCAAAGTCGTGACTCCAGTCTTTGCAAAAGCCAAAAGAATTAACATAGCGTCGTCTCAATCGCATACATCAGTTCTTGCATTGCAATGTTGAAAAACCCTGACCTCACTAGAAATCTTTCTATCCTGCTCTCTGAATGCGTTAATAGCACAATGACTCTGTTGCTTTTTTCCACACAATTTCTGTTTTAATTTTTCTTCAGTTACCCAAAGCACGAAACGAATTTGCTTTCAAAACAAATTCCACATTCCAGACATTGCTTTCACATACAACGTTTACTGGACGTTCTAATAGCGATCACAGATTGATTCTTGCATTGAACTGCGGAATAGCACTGAAATCAAGCTCAAAGAATAATTTCTTGCAAATTTCACAAAGGACGTTTTGTAAACAGTGAATACTTAAACTTTATATGCAAAAAACAACTATTCAGTAGGTTCGTTATTCGGTTGTATAGCACTGCTTAACCAAATTGTTGTCTTTAAAAGAGGTTTGCTGAGCCTGAATTTGCTGAAAGTCTAAATATTCTGCTCATAAACAATGAATTGTATTGCAAAATCGTGACTGCAGTCTTTGCAAAAGCCAAAAGAATTGACATAGCGTCGTCTCAATCGTATACATCATTTCTTGCATTGCAATGTTGAAAAACCCTGACCTCACTAGAAATCTTTCATTCCTGCTCTCTGAATGCGTTAATAGCACAATGACTCTGTTGCTTTTTTTCCACACAATTTCTGTTTTAATTTTTCTTCAGATACCCAGAAGCACTGAAATTGCTTTCAAAACAAATTCCACAGTCCAGACATTGCTTTCTCACACAACGTTTACTGGACGTTCTAATAGCGATCACAGTTTGATTCTTGCATTGAACTGCGGAATAGCACTGAAATCAAACTCAAAGAATAATTTCTTACAAATTTCACAAAGGACGTTTTGCAAACAGTGAATACTTAAACTTTATATGCAAAAAACAACTATTCATTAGGTTTGTTATACGCTTGTATAGCACTGCTTAACCAAATTGTTGTCTTTAAAAGAGGTTTGCTGAGCCTGAATTTGCTGAAAGTCTAAATATTCTGCTCATAAACAATGAATTGTATTGCAAAATCGTGACTGCAGTCTTTGCAAAAGCCAAAAGCATTGACATAGCGTCGTCTCAATCGTATACATCATTTCCTGCATTGCAATGTTGAAAAACCCTGACCTCACTAGAAATCTTTCTATCCTGCTCTCTGACTGCGTTAATAGCACAATGACTCTGTTGCTTTTTTCCACACTATTCCTGTTTTAATTTTTCTTCAGTTACCCAGAAGCACTGAAATTGCTTTCAAAACAAATTCCACAGTCCAGACTTTGCTTTACACACAACGTTTACTGGACGTTCTAATAGCGATCACAGTTTGATTCTTGCATTGAACCTTGGAATTGCACTGAAATCAAACTCAAAGAATAATTTCTTACAAATTTCACAAAGGACGTTTTGCAAACAGTGAATACTTAAACTTTATATGCAAAAAACAACTATTCATTAGGTTTGTTATACGCTTGTATAGCACTGCTTAACCACATTGTTGTCTTTAAAAGAGGTTTGCTTTCAGAGGTTTCTCTGAAAGCGTTAATTGTACCATGCCTCTATTGCTTTTTCCCCACACAATTTCTCTTTGACTTTTCCTGTAGTTACTCGAAAGCACCGAAAACCGTCTCTTGCACATTCCAGACATTGCTTTCACATACAACGTTTACTTTACGTTCTAATAGCGATCACAGATTGATTCTTGCATTGAACTGCGGAATAGCACTGAACTCAAGCTCAAAGAATAATTTCTTGCAAATTTCACAAAGGATGTTTTGCAATCAGCGAATACTTAAACTTTATATGCAAAAAACAACTATTCAGTAGGTTCGTTATTCGGTTGTATAGCACTGCTTAACCAAATTGTTGTCTTTAAAAGAGGTTTGCTGAGCCTGAATTTGCTGAAAGTCTAAATATTCTGCTCATAAACAATGAATTGTATTGCAAAATCGTGACTGCAGTCTTTGCAAAAGCCAAAAGCATTGACATAGCGTCGTCTCAATCGTATACATCATTTCCTGCATTGCAATGTTGAAAAACCCTGACCTCACTAGAAATCTTTCTATCCTGCTCTCTGAATGCGTTAATAGCACAATGACTCTGTTGCTTTTTTCCACACAATTTCTGTTTTAATTTTTCTTCAGTTACCCAGAAGCACTGAATTTGCTTTCAAAACAAATTCCACAGTCCAGACATTGCTTTCTCATACAACGTTTACTGGACGTTCTAATAGCGATCACAGTTTGATTCTTGCATTGAACTTTGGAATTGCACTGAAATCAAACTCAAAGAATAATTTCTTACAAATTTCACAAAGGACGTTTTGCAAACAGTGAATACTTAAACTTTATATGCAAAAAACAACTATTCATTAGGTTTGTTATACGCTTGTATAGCACTGCTTAACCACATTGTTGTCTTTAAAAGAGGTTTGCTGAGCCTGAATTTGCTGAAAGTCTAAATATTCTGCTCATAAACAATGAATTGTATTGCAAAGTCGTGACTCCAGTCTTTGCAAAAGCCAAAAGAATTAACATAGCGTCGTCTCAATCGCATACATCAGTTCTTGCATTGCAATGTTGAAAAACCCTGACCTCACTAGAAATCTTTCTATCCTGCTCTCTGAATGCGTTAATAGCACAATGACTCTGTTGCTTTTTTCCACACAATTTCTGTTTTAATTTTTCTTCAGTTACCCAGAAGCACTGAAATTGCTTTCAAAACAAATTCCACATTCCAGACATTGCTTTCACATACAACGTTTACTTTACGTTCTAATAGCGATCACAGATTGATTCTTGCATTGAACTGCGGAATAGCACTGAAATCAAACTCAAAGAATAATTTCTTGCAAATTTCACAAAGGACGTTTTGCAAACAGTGAATACTTAAACTTTATATGGAAAAAACAACTATTCATTAGGTTCGTTATACGCTTGTATAGCACTGCTTAACCAAATTGTTGTCTTTAAAAGAGGTTTGCTGAGCCTGAATTTGCTGAAAGTCTAAATATTCTGCTCATAAACAATGAATTGTATTGCAAAAATCGTGACTGCAGTCTTTGCAAAAAGCCAAAAGAATTAACATAGCGTCGTCTCAATCGTGTAAATCAGTTCTTGCATTGCAATGTTGAAAAACCCTGAACTCACTAGAAAACATTCTATCCTGCTCTCTGAATGCGTTAATAGCACAATGACTCTATTGCTTTTTTCCCACACAATTTCTGTTTTAATTTTTCTTCAGTTACCCAGAAGCACCGAAATTGCATTCAAAACAAATTCCACAGTCCAGACTTTGCTTTACACACAACGTTTACTGGACGTTCTAATAGCGATCACAGTTTGATTCTTGCATTGAACTGCGGAATAGCACTGAACTCAAGCTCAAAGAATAATTTCTTGCAAATTTCACAAAGGACGATTTGCAATCAGCGAATACTTAAACTTTATATGCAAAAAACAACTATTCAGTAGGTTCGTTATTCGGTTGTATAGCACTGCTTAACCAAATTGTTGTCTTTTAAAGAGGTTTGCTGCGCTTGAATTTGATGAAAGTCTAAATATTCCGCTCAAAAACAATGAATTGTATTGCAAAATCGAGACTGCAGTCTTTGCAAAAGCCAAAAGCATTGACCTAGCGTCGTCTCAATCGTTTACATCATTTCCTGCATTGCAATGTTGAAAAACCCTGAACTCACTAGACAACTTTCTATCCTGCTCTCTGAATGCGTTAATAGCACAACGACTCTGTTACTTTTTTCCACACAATTTCTGTTTTAATTTTTCTTCAGTTACCCAGAAGCACTGAATTTGCTTTCAAAACAAATTCCACAGTCCAGACATTGCTTTCTCATACAACGTTTACTGGACGTTCTAATAGCGATCACAGTTTGATTCTTGCATTGAACTTTGGAATTGCACTGAAATCAAGCTCAAAGAATAATTTCTTACAAATTTCACAAAGGACGTTTTGCAAACAGTGAATACTTAAACTTTATATGCAAAAAACAACAATTCATTAGGTTTGTTATTCGCTTGTATAGCACTGCTTAACCACATTGTTGTCTTTAACAGACGTTTACTGCGCTTGTCATTTCAAGGAGTCTTTCCATTCTGCTCATAAACAATTAATTAAATTGCAAAAATTGTAATGCAAAATCATTCTCTAGAGCCAAAAGCATTAACATGGCTTTATCTCAATCGTGTAAATCATTTCATGTTTTTCAATTTTGAAAAACCCTCAAAACATTAGAAAACATTCTTTCCTGCTCTCTGAAAGCGTTAATTATACAATGCCTCTATTGCTTTTTCCCACACAATTTCTGTTTTACTTTTTTTTTCTGCAGTTACCCGGAAGCACTGAATTTGCTTTCAAAACAAATTCCACAGTCCAGACTTTGCTTTACACACAACGTTTACTTTACGTTCTAATAGCGATCACAGTTTGATTCTTGCATTGAACTTTGGAATTGCACTGAAATCAAACTCAAAGAATAATTTCACAAAGGACGTTTTGCAAACAGTGAATACTTAAACTTTATATTCAAAAACCAACTATTCATTAGATTTGTTATACGCTTGTATATAGCACTGCTTAACCACATTGTTGTCTTTAACAGACGTTTACTGCGCTTGTCATTTCAGGCAGTCTTTCCATTCTGCTCATAAACAATGAATTAAATTGCCAATAAATTGTAATGCAAAATCATTCTCCAGACGCCAAAAGCATTAACATGGCTTTATCTCACTCGTGTAAATCATTTTATGTATTTCAATTTTGAAAATCCCTAAAATCATTAGGAAACATTCTTTCCTGCTCTCTGAAAGCGTAAATTGTACCATGCCTCTATTGCTTTTTCCCCACACTATTTCTCTTTTACTTTTCCTGTAGTTACTCAAAAGCACCGAAACACCGTCTCTTGCACATTCCACAGTCCAGACTTTGCTTCACACACAACGTTTACTGGACGTTCTAATAGCGATCACAGTTTGATTCTTGCATTGAACTGCGGAATAGCACTGAACTCAAGCTCAAAGAATAATTTCTTGCAAATTTCACAAAGGACGATTTGCAATCAGCGAATACTTAAACTTTATATGCAAAAAACAACTATTCAGTAGGTTCGTTATTCGGTTGTATAGCACTGCTTAACCAAATTGTTGTCTTTTAAAGAGGTTTGCTGCGCTTGAATTTGATGAAAGTCTAAATATTCCGCTCAAAAACAATGAATTGTATTGCAAAATCGAGACTGCAGTCTTTGCAAAAGCCAAAAGCATTGACCTAGCGTCGTCTCAATCGTATACATCATTTCCTGCATTGCAATGTTGAAAAACCCTGAACTCACTAGACAACTTTCTATCCTGCTCTCTGAATGCGTTAATAGCACAATGACTCTGTTGCTTTTTTCCACACAATTTCTGTTTTAATTTTTCTTTAGTTACCCAGAAGCACTGAAATTGCTTTCAAAACAAATTCCACAGTCCAGACTTTGCTTCACACACAACGTTTACTGGACGTTCTAATAGCGATCACAGTTTGATTCTTGCATTGAACTGCGGAATAGCATTGAACTCAAGCTCAAAGAATAATTTCTTGCAAATTTCACAAAGGACGTTTTGCAATCAGCGAATACTTTATATGCAAAAAACAACTATTCATTAGGTTTGTTATACGGTTGAATAGCACTGCTTAACCAAATTGTTGTCTCTATTAGACGTTTTCTGCGCTTGTCATTTCAGGCAGTCTTTCCATTCTGCTCATAAACAATGAATTAAATTGCCAATAAATTGTAATGCAAAATCATTCTCTAGACGCCAAAAGCATTAACATGGCTTTATCTCACTCGTGTAAATCATTTCATGTTTTTCAATTTTGAAAAACCCTCAAAACATTAGAAAACATTCTTTCCTGCTCTCTGAAAGCGTTAATTATACAATGCCTCTATTGCTTTTTCCCACACAATTTCTGTTTTACTTTTTTTTTCTGCAGTTACCCGGAAGCACTGAATTTGCTTTCAAAACAAATTCCACAGTCCAGACTTTGCTTTACACACAACGTTTACTTTACGTTCTAATAGCGATCACAGTTTGATTCTTGCATTGAACTTTGGAATTGCACTGAAATCAAGCTCAAAGAATAATTTCTTACAAATTTCACAAAGGACGTTTTGCAAACAGTGAATACTTAAACTTTATATGCAAAAAACAACAATTCATTAGGTTTGTTATACGCTTGTATAGCACTGCTTAACCACATTGTTGTCTTTAACAGACGTTTACTGCGCTTGTCATTTCAAGGAGTCTTTCCATTCTGCTCATAAACAGTGAATTAAATTGCCAATAAATTGTAATGCAAAATCATTCTCTAGACGCCAAAAGCATTAACATGGCTTTATCTCACTCGTGTAAATCATTTCACGTATTTCAATTTTGATAAACCCTCAACTCATTAGAAAACATTCTTTCCTGCTCTCTGAAAGCGTTAATTATACAATGCCTCTATTGCTTTTTCCCCACACAATTTCTGTTTCACTTTTCCTGTAGTTACTGAAAAGCACCGAAACACCGTCTATTGCAGATTCCACCGTCCAGACTTTGCTTTCACATACAACGTTTACTGGACGTTCTAATAGCGATCACAGATTGCTTCTTGCATTGAACTGCGGAATAGCACTGAACTCAAGCTCAAAGAATAATTTCTTGCAAATTTCACAAAGGACGTTTTGCAATCACCGAATACTTAAACTTTATATGCAAAAAACAACTATTCATTAGGTTTGTTATAAGGTTGGATAGCACTACTTAAGCACATTGTTGTCTTTAACCGACGTTTACTGCGCTTGTCATTTCAGACAGTCTTTCCATTCTGCTCATAAACAATGAATTAAATTGCCAATAAATTGTATTGCAAAATCTTTCCCCAGACGCCAAAAGCATTAACATGGCTCTATCTCACTTGTGTAAATCTTTTCATGTTTTTCAATTTTGAAAACCCTCAACTCATTGGAAAACATTCTTTCCTGCTCTTTGAAAGCGTTAATTGTATAATGCCTCTGTTGCTTTTTTCCCACACAATTTCTGTTTCACTTTTCCTGTAGTTACTCTAAAGCACCGAAACACCGTCTCTTGCACATTCCACAGTCCAGACTTTGCTTCACACACATCGTTTACTTTACGTTCTAATAGCGATCACAGATTGATTCTTGCATTAAACTGCTGAATAGCACTGAAATCAAGCGCAAAGAAAATTTTATTGCAAATTTTACAAAGGACGTTTTGCAAACAGTGAATACTTAAACTTTATATGCAAAAAACAACTGTTCGTTATACGGTTGTATAGCACTGCTTAACAAAATTGTTGTCTCTATTAGACGTTTACTGCGCTTGTATTTTCTGACAGTCTAAATATTCTGCTCATAAACAATGAATTGTATTGCAAAATCTAAGGCCAGTCTTTGCAAACTCCAAAAGTATTAACATAGCGTCGTCTCAATCGTATACATTATATCCTGCATTGCAATTTTGAAAAACCCTGAACTCACTAGAAAACATTCTTTCCTGCTCTTTGAATGCATTAATTGTACAATGCCTCTATTCCTGTCCCCACACAATTTCTGTTTTACTTTTCCTGCAGGTGCTGAAAGGCACTGTAGGGTTGAATTTTAACTGGCATTTAATGCTGTGCCCCAAAGCCCATTTCCTTGCTTAAAGGGACCTTTTGCATTCCTGAGCCCACAGATGAGCTGATAGAGAACAAAGGCTATTGGCTGAAATGTTTGCGTTGCATGCAGGGGGTCTACCTTTTGTTGAGTACAGTGGGAGTTAAACATGGTCTTCTGATTGGTCACTTTGGTTGTCTTAGGTTGGTTTCAGTCACATGGTCAAGGAAAGGATAAATAGGGAATTTAAGATGCTCTTTCTCTTTTTCCCTGGGTCTTTCCCTCTTTCACTCCTCTTCTTTGGGCTCTTCTCTGAGTGTTTTTCCTGATTCTGCACTTACTTTATGCTCTTCTTCTTTATCTGAGTTCTAGGCCCAACTTCCAGCCCTCTCTTTTCTAATCTTTCTCTATCTTATGTTCTTTGTCTGCAAGGTAATATTCTCCACATACACTGTTTAAAGTTGTGTACTGTTTATGTCATTTACTATTATATGCATCATCATTGTATCCATTTTATGTATAACTTCAGGCAGTAATGTTAATAAACCTATAAATTTTGTACCAACTAGTTTTGATTTATTGTTAATAATTAAAACTACTTATTGCAGTACTAAATATAGACATTATAGCAACGCTCTCCCACATTTAGCTATCATAACTGTGCTTATTTTTGTCATTGGTATAAGTAGCAGAAGGGTGGAAACTGACAGAAAAACACAGTTTTATACCATCTTGCCGTTAACACTTTTCTAGTTATTTCGGCATTCCTACAGCTTGAACCACTGTAGTGAAACCATCATAATCCTGATTTAAAATATGGGTTGTTTTGCATCGTTTTAAATTGGAACAATGACACCCTCATTTTGGAAAACATTTAGCCAAACAATCTTATGCATCTTATTTAACATCGACTATGTCACACTGAGTTGGATATGTGTTTGTTTTTGGTTGTCTTTGGATGTCAAATTTTTGTGTTTAGCGAGTTTCTGGGTGTCCACCTCTTAAAGACACATTCACTTTTCACAGTTTACCTCTGAGTCATTCAACAAAGGTTGCTTGAAACTTCTGTCATAGGCTATGTGTTAGAGTTCTGTGTATCATCTGGTGACAGCTCAACAACGGTTCAGAGAAACTGAAGTAGTACTGTGGAAAAATGTCTTTCCAGCCTAACAGTAAGTGTGTTTCCATTTGTATGTTATGTATTTGTATGAATATACATTAAAAAGGGTTTATGTGTGTCACTGTTGTGTTTAAACTGTTTAAAACGATGTTTAAACAGTTTTGTGTAACTCTCCAGGTCAAACAACATTTTCCATTAAAACCAAGAACTGAATCAACAGGGTATGTTTTATCTATTTGTCAACATTGTTTTATGTTTGACTCAGAGTAGGTATTGGATTGGATTATATTGTCTGACACAGAGGATAATAATAATAGTTGTTACTGTAAATTCAGGTTTTACAGATGACTAAGAAAGTGACTACAGCATACAGGGAAATCTGCAACTTCGGCAGAAAATAATTTTTTTATCTTCTGAAGTATTGTGAATGGGTTGTCAATGTTTAGAATATAATCTTCCAGAGCTACTAAGCTCTAAGACATGTTTTGTTATGTTTTCAGCTCTTAGAAAGCTCCTGATTTAAAGGTAACGGATCGTTATCACAAGATTTAGTTATCTTATTCAGACAATTTTTTTTCATGTTTTTTAGCCTTTATCTTATGGATTCTTGATTCTTGAGTACTGTCAAACATATATATTCTCTTTTCCCTTCATCTTAGGTCTTTCACTGGAGTAGAATGAAAGGCAATTTTCATCAACGTGAAAAGGTAACTCACAAACCCCGCCTGTTTATTTACATGGGTTTTGTGTTCACACCCCGAGGATGTCAGGAATGTCTTAATTTATTCACTTTTGTTACAAAATTCAATAGTTTCAAAAAACGTATTCACCTTCTGTTAAAAAAATGCGTTACGTTTTAGTCAGGTTACAATGTTGTCAGACTTCACCTTACATTTTTTCTTTCAGGATTGTTTTCCTTAATGTTTGCCAATATTCATAGATGACATGCACTCCAATGTGTTTAGCATGTTAGTTGCATTAACATGTCTTACATGTCATTACATGTCACATCGTGATGACAGTTCATATTTTAAGTGTTTGCTGATAGTATTAAGATACAAACATTGATCCAAATCTTCAAAAACCACGCCTGACCAATGTTGTTCTGACTGAAGCGATATTTAGAAACGTTACTGAAGTTACATGTCCTTGCTTACTGTTGAAAGATTTTGCACATAAACATAAAACAACTTTTACTAGATGTGTGCAGTGTAATTTTACACCTGTTGCAAAATGGTCTCACCATTGGATCAATGTTTGTATCTTAATACTATCAGCAAACACTTAAAAGATGAACTGTCATCACGATGTGACAAACTAGAACTGAGGACAAAGCATTGGTATGAACAAAGTAAAATAACCATATAGTTGAATGTTTTTTTATTAATTCGATGCATGTCTGGAACTTGTTAATCCTTAAAAACATTGTTCAATGATTGTCCAAATGATTTTTTTTAGACTGGCTGGAACATCATATCAGAGAATACTGCTGGTCTAACCTATATTTGTATGTAGATTTAGTTGAAAAATGTAGAACTGAAAAATGAATTTTAGACCTTAAAATGACATTACATTGTTACAGTGAGCGGCGTGTTTTTCCTTGATGCAAAAAGTGTTGTTTACATTCTATGCTAACAAGTACTGCATTGTGTCTGTTTAGTTTCAGAGGAACTTAATGAGTTATATATACATTTTATGATATTTCATTTAGATTGAGCTGTTGTGTTGATCACACTCGAGCCAACTGCTCTAGTTTAACGTTATCTGATTTCATTTCATTGCATTTTACAGTTTGTGGCTAACTGTAAAGCTTCTGGACAGGTGGGGTCAATGAGGTGCGTGGTAGTTCTAAAATCAGTTTTGCTTGGTTTATGAACCAGGTTTTTGAATTCTGGGCTCTGCAATGTGATGTAATGATGGTGTGTCTGAACAATCCATGAACATATTCTATGTGGCATCAGAATTAAAAAAGAAATGTATTTTTTAATGGTTTTATAATAGCCTAATTTAAATGAACAGTAAATACAGACTGTATAATGTTAATTCAGAACATGAAATATTTAGACTTTCGTGGCAATATGTGAACCATGCCTACATTGTTAGACTAATGCACATCAGCTCAGTCATACCATCACCCTGTGGCCAGTATTTGTTGCTTGATATCAACATTAAGTTATCATCTTTCAGTCTGCACTATATAGATACAACACCTACATGCACATAAAACAGAAAGAAAAGTTGGTGTAATTCTTGTAACCTTCTTACACCTAGCAGTGTTTGTGCCGGTGTGTTCCAAGCAAGTAATAGTGCTTATGAAACCAACACTTAGCATAGGGTTTTTAAATGTAACATGTTTGTATGATTTTATAAATGTATGTTTTTACCAGGAGACAATGTTCTTAAAAGAAAACTACCCTAAAACACACTGTTTTAATTAGTGGAAATATAACTGAGTGTACCTTTATCAAGAACTATTGTTGACTACCTAAAATATTGTTGAAAGTACAAAAGAATAAATATTACACACACACACACACACACACACACAACAACAACAAATAACACTCGATAAAGAATGAAATAAAGCAATGATATCAAGACGAAGTCAGTTGTAAGTGCTTATTTTTATTAAACCAAAACATACATCCAAGAATATGGCCATGAACAATGAGAAACTAAAAACAACTAGATCTCACCAGCATTGCTGTGAAACATTACATGGAAGGAGAGGAAGGAAAATGAAATGATGTAGCATGACAATTAAATGAGAATTCAAAACAAGGACGGGCTAATTCCAGGTCTGATGAAAGAGTGAAAAAGTGTTAACAGTAAATGGTGTCCATTGGTATTTTTGTGGGGATTTGAATCAGTGTGATATAGTGGAAAACTCAAAAGGATTTCAGATTTCAGCAACAAACATATTAAAGCATAAAAACAAATGCCATAATATTTTTACGTGCCTTTACGTTTTGCTGGATAACAAATAAAATGTAGACTGCTATTTACTGGTGTTTTCATTCTATTTGGAATGGTATGCAAGACATGTAATGCAACTAACATGCTTAACACATTGGAGTGCATGTCATCTATGAATATTGGCAAACTTTAAGGAAAACAATCCTGAAAGCAAAAATGTAAGGTGAAGTCTGACAACATTGTAACCTGACTAAAACGTAATGCATTTTTTAACAGAAGGTGAATAAGTTAATTTTAAAACTATTAAATTTTGTAACAAAGGTGAATAAATAAAGACGGTCCTGACATCCTCGGGGTGTGAACACAAAACCCATGTGAATAAACAGGCGGGGTTTGTGAGTCCAAATGAGAAAAATCATTGCCGTGCTGTCAATGAGAGATCCATGTTGTGTTATTTCATGGTATAGCTTTAGAATTTGGCCATTTGCTACACTCTACTTACGGTACAGGTATTTAAAAAAGACAACATACGGTAAAGACAAAAAGCAGTGATTTAACACATCACATACAAAGTAAATCGATCCATCTAAAACATGAGATTTGGTTTGGGTAATGCATCCGTCTTAACTTTTCATGTTGATGCAAATCTCCTTTCATTCTACTCCAATAAAAGACCTAAGATGAAGACAAAAGAGAATATATATGTTTGACAGTACTCAAGAATCAAGAGCCCCTGAGATAAAGACTGAAAACATGAAAAAGCGTTTGTCTGAATAAGATAACTAAATCTTGTGATAACGATCCATGTTACCTTTAAATCAGGAACTTTCTAAGAGCTGAAAACATAACAAACATGTCTTAGTAGCTCTGGAAGAGTATGTTCAAAACATTGACAACCCATTCACAATACTTCAGAAGACAAAAAAATGATTTTCTGCATTACTCCATGCTGGTGGAATGATCTCCCTGCCTGCATTGGTAATGCAGAATCCCTGGCAATATTCAAATGACAGCTGAAAACACATCTCTTTCGTGAGCACTTAACCTCATCATAAAAAAAACCCTTTCCCTTCATTTTCTATCCTTCTTCCCTTTAAATCTCTTCCTTGTTGTAGCATATGATACTCTGAGCAATGTCTGAAACTTGTATTATGAGCACTTATTGTGTCTAGTTGCCTCTTCAGGTTGACTCGCTTGTTGTATTCCGCACTTGTAAGTCGCTTTGGATAAAAGCGCCTGCTAAATGAATAAATGTAAATGTAAATGTAAGTTGCAAATTTTCCTGTATGCTATAGTCACTTTCTTAGTCATTTGTAAAACCTGAATTAGGGTTAGGGTTAAACTAGATATAGGAGTTCTTAGAAACCCATAAATGTAATTACATTTTGCTGCTTACCTGTATTTTAGAGGGTTTACATGAACCACCTCACAATCTATCTGAAAATAAAGATTATCAGCTACACACATAGAAAGGCAACAGCTGGTTTTCAGATACATACAGACAATACACAGAGCGGCAACTATTATTATTATCCTCTGTTACTTTGTGTCAGAAAATATAATGTATCCAATAACTGCTCCGAGTCAAAAACATAACCTGGAATGTTACACAAAACAATTTTTTAAACATCATTTTAAATACCACAGTGACACACAAACACTTTTTAATCTTTTTAAGAATTATATTCTTACAAATACATAATATACAAATGGAAGCACATTTACTGTTAGGCTGGAAAGACATTTTCCACAGTAATACTTCAGTTTCTCTGAACCGTTGTTGAGCTGTTACCGGATGATACACAGAACTCTAACACATAGCCTATGACAGAAGTTTCAAGCAACCTTTGTTGAATGACTCAGAGGTAAACTGTGAAAAGTGAATGTGTCTTTAAGAGGTGGACACCCAGAAACTCACTAAACACAAAAACTCTGACATCCAAAGACAACCAATAACATAAACACATATCCAACTCAGTGTGACACAGTCAATGTTAAATAAGATGCGTGAGATTGTTTGGCTAAATGTTTTCCAAAATGAGGGTATCATTGTTTCAATTTAAAACGATGCAAAACAACCCATATTTTAAATCAGGATTATGATGGTTTTATCGTTATTTTTATATTTTGAAATGAAATGGTCTTTGCAAACTCTTATACAGATTTAACTAAGAAACTGTCTAAAGTGATGAAACATTTATTGTAGAAGTACACAGACTGAAGAGTTTATGTTGTTCTGAATGTAAAGTTTATGACACAAGGAGTCACCCAAAGGGCTGACGGATTATCTGAGGTATGATGCTATGAACATCTAGACACAGCATCTGTACACTCAAACACACACAGGATTTTCTAATGTCAGGCAGATGAACATAGGTGTTTAAATTAAAACAAAGCTAAACAATCTGCATATTTAAAACTATGATTATGGTATCAGTATATCTCTATTTTTTAATTTATTCAACATTAAAATTACTATTTGCAGCCTTATACAGATTTATCTTCAGGTATATATTCTAAAAGTAAACACTTAAAAACAAAAAAATAAGATTGTGTACAAGTTTTCTGGTTTCCATTTGAAAAAATGTACATAAAAAGAGGTTCATGAAAGTCCATAGATGCACCCTTAAAGATTTTTGCCTGAATAGATACAGCGAGAGTGGTTAGCACAAAAACCATGATTATGATAGCATTATCTTTATTTTGTTTTTTATATACATAAACAAAATAAAGATTTGTCTGAATAAGACAAAAATAAAACCATATATAAAACAGGCCACCTATAATTTAAAATATTGTCAAAACTGTTCAAAAATAAACATTAAATAAAAATGGTTAGAAATTAAAGCTTTGTAATAAAAATAAGAAGAATTGTGTATAAGAATGTATAAGAAATTATGAATGAAGATTATGTACCATTTTTCTTGTTATAATGTGAAGATTTAGCCTAAATTAGTATAAGATGTATTTATGTGAAAGACTTTGAGGCATGAAGGAATCTAAGGCATGAAGCTCAGTGGAAGTGGAGGGAGTCTATGGGTGTCAGTACACATTAAGGATATTCAAGTTGGAGGTGAAGGCTTGGTCGGAAACAGGAATCAGAAAACTAGATGAAGACACAGAATGCTAAAGCATTTTTTACTTTTGTCAATACGTCATTCTGTGATTATCTAGAGAGCTAGTGAAAGCATTCAGTTATTAACAACCGTATTTAGGACGTTTGTCACTCTGAATAGGTAACTTCCCAAGCCAGAAGTCAGAAGTGTTATTCTTTGTTTTAACAACCGCTGTAAAACCATTTGTAGGAAACCTTGGAAGGTAATGATACAAACACATTTGAATGATCACACACTCCCTCCAGTCCGGAAAAACAAGTTGGGGTATGTCCTTTAATCAGAAGCTAGATGAAGGCACATTGAGATAAAATGGAAACCAAAAGATCATACATTTTTATTTTGTGTCTAAAGTGTAAACGCTACAAACGGAACGCATCTCTTACTACAGTCAACACACACTGTAATCAGTTATTTACCCTTTACAAAACATTTCACACATTCACACCCACATGGCCAGAACAGTGTCAAGAGAAAGTCAGAAAACAGCTTTTGTAGAAAGGTGAGGAGAGGGTCAGAGAATTGTTGTGGACAGAACCAATAGTTGGAGCAAATCTTACGCTCGTAAACAACACTGCCATGGACAAACTAGACTTAAAAACACACAAACCCCAAAACAGAGCAATAAATTCGGAGGGGGGCCAGATCCTCACCAGGAAAGATAGAGCCAGAATAAGAAGGGGGCACTTCCTCAGGAGCTTGATGGACAGAGGTTAAAAGTACATTTTGCACATATACATGATTGACATGTAAAACTAGACTAAAATCGGACTCCCTCCCAAAACAGGGTAATAAATTAACTAGTTTTTGGTTGACACACAGTTTATTGTTATAACTACTCACCTCATCAAAGCATGTCCTATTCACCCCCAATATCCTATGGTGAGTACCATTCAGAATGAACAATTCAGTTAATTCACAGTACAGATACACTGATCTGTACAGATCACAGTACAGATACACTATACACTTATCAAACACAGTATCTACACTGAAACTACATACTTATATTGTTACTCCTGCCAACTCTGTTCCAGCACAATCCGTCCTAGATTCTGGATCTTCTGGTAACTTTATTTCTCTAACCCTTCTGAATTGACTGCAATTATCCCGTAAAAGCCATTCTCATGTACTCAAGGCATTCTGTACTGCTCCGATCCTCAAATATCCTGATCCTCAGATCCTGTTTGTTGTCGAAATTGATGCATCTACCTTAGGGATCTGAGCGGTACTCTCTCAATACCACAGTGAGCTTCCTCTACTTCATCTATGTGCCTATTACTCAATGAAGCAATCCCCAGCGGAACAGAATTATGATATTGGTAACTATGAGCTGTTAGCAATTAAACAGACCCTGGAGGAATGGAGACATTGGCTGGAGGGGGCTCAACATCCATTTACAATAATCACCGACCATAAGAATCTTGAATACATCCAGAATGCTAAGAGACTGAATCCCCATCAAACTCACTGGGCACTATTTTTCACCAGATTTAACTTCAACATCACCTATCGACCTGGTCCCAAGAATAGCCGAGCAGATTTCCTTTCACATATGTATCAACCAGACAACCCTTCTCCCACAGAAACCATCCTCCCTCCAGCTGTAGTAGTAAGTCCCATTCTGTGGGATATTGACGACCAGATATGCATTGCTACCCAAGCAGAATCTGCTCCGCTGGGAGACCTTCTGGGCTCTCTGCACTCCTTCCTGGGTTCTGGACACCCAGGCAGCCAGTGAACTCTCTCACTCCTCCAAGAATGGTACTGGTGGCCCAACGTGGCCTGTGATGTCTCCTAGCACATCTCTGTCTATGCCATTTCCAGTACACCTTGTCAACTACCCTCTGGTAAACTTGTTCTACTACCCATCCCTCATAGACCTTGGTCACATCTGTGTGGATTTTATAACTGACCTTCCTTACTCTGATTCGTATACCTGTATATTAATAATGTTGATTGTTTCTCCAAGGCATGCAAGCTGATTCCACTAAAGGGTCTCCCCATGGCTTCTGAAACTGATGAGCTATTTTTTCAACATGTATTCAGAAATTTTAGCATTCACAAGGACATTGTTTCAGATTGTGAACCCCAGTTCATCTCCTGAGTCTGGAAGGTTCTCTTCAAACACCTTGGAGTTTCTGTCAGTTTATCTTCCGGTTATCACCCACTGACTATTCACCCCAGACAAAGTGTAAAACCCAAGAAATTGGGAGTTATCTGTGGACATATTGCCACAACCATTAGCACAGCTGGTTACCTCCCCTGAGTCGAGTATGCACAAAATTCTCTGAGACAATCCACCACCAGGCTCACTCCCTTCCAGTGCATACTCGGCTACCAACCCCCCTTATTTCTTTGGTCCAGCGAACCATCTGAGATTCCAGCTGTAGACCACTGGTTTCGTGAGAGTGAGAGAGTGTGGGACTCATGTGCATGTACACCTCCAACAGTCAGTTCGGAGACATCAACATCATGCGGATGTTCATCGATCCACTGCCCCACTTATCAACCCGGCAACAAGGTTTGGCTCTCAACTTGGGCTGCCCTGTAAAAAGCTGATTCCCCACTACATTGGTCTCTTTACCATCCTGAGGCAGATCAATGACGTCACCTTTCAACTTCAACTAGCCCAACACTACCGCATTCACCCTACTTTTCAGGTTTCTCTACTTAAACCGTACACTAATCCTGTCACCCCTCTTCCTCAAGACCCACTAAACCCAGTACCTTGACTTTCAAAGATGCTTCCATCTACCAAGTTCATTACATCCTGGATTCCCAATGGCGAGGCAGTACTGAGAACTTGGTGTACTGGGAAGGCTATGGTCTTCCGGAGAGATCATGGGTCGCCCAAGACGACATCCTTCTCTCCTCTCCGACTTCCACCATAACTATCTGGACCATCCCAGTCCAAGACGCAGAGCCCATCCTCGTCATCATGTTAGGGCATCAGGAGCCGCCCGTGGACGAGGGGGTAATGTCAGGGACACATCTCCACAGCCATCCACTTACTAGTTTCTTACCTGGACTCCTCTTCAGCAATCTTCTCGTGGATTATCTCCTTAGCTCTCTTGTGTCTCTACATATACAGAAAGCAGTAATAATGTGAGAGTCATGTTTTAAATAATTAATTCATAGCCAATATAAATAATAATAAAACATGCAATAAAACAACAATAAAAAGCAATTTAAAACAGCAATAAACACAAAACTAACAAAACCACAGAACACTTAAAACAGATTAAAGTAAATTAAAACTCTGTCACGTTGGCAGTGGGGACCCTTATTGCCCATCTAGCCCGTTCTTGCTGTCTCTCATTCTTGTCCCTTGCATTGCGGAGCCAAGTTTTAATGTAGGCCTCCACCCCACATGTTGTAGCTTGGCAGCATTTTGTCACAACATCTAAGTGAGAAAGAAAACAATTGAATTACAAATATTAAAAACAAAACAAGCATTTTCATTGGGGGAGCCTGTGATTAGTTTTCCATATTAAAGCATTAACTATAAGCGGAATTGCTCTATACTTACTTCTCCCTTATCTCTCTCCCTCTCCTGATCCTCCTCACTATGTGTGCTGGTGCTGTTAGTGCCACCACCATCACTATCATCATCAGCCATGGGAGCTGATGAAGGTCCTGCTGCAGCAGTCTGGACGGTGTCCTGTCTTCAGAATGGAGTCTGGCTGTGCTGGCAGTTACCTCAGACCACAGCTTAAATACCCATTGCCAGGGCTTTTCATGCAAGGAGTTTATTATGAAACATTTCTGGTAATATTTTTTGGTGATACTACCAAGTCCAAGGTATGTGGGGCTGTTCAAATTTTAGTACAAATGAACCCAGTCACATACCTTCAAATATAACATTAAATGCAGGCACCCTTTTGAGGTCTTAGTAGCGGACATTGCTACATTATAAGACCTTGCCTATAAATTTGCGCGATTTCACGTTCAGACACTGGACTTTCCCAAAGCATTTCCCTATAGTATAAACACTCTCACTCAAATATAGCAATGATCACTTTCATGTACATTTTTTCCTTTTAGTTTGCAGATACTGTAACCTATCATGTTTTTGTGGAGTTGGGCAAATATAAACAGCCCAGCGCTACATGGATTTTGCTCCAGGCATAAACAGCTTGATCAGTGAGACCAATCCAAACTTTGTATACAGAACTATGGACTTAAAGACACTTAACACACACACACGGTTGATTGGCACTAATTGTGTATTGTTTGCTTGTATAATGTCTCTGGGTTTTGTTAAATATTGTTGGCATTTTTTATTCCTCCTAGTCTTTTCATTCTTTTTATATATAAAATGAACCCCCTTTATTTGGATTACAGTCTGTGTTTTGTACATATCTTACCAATTTAATATGACTTACGAGGTGCAGTGAACATGAATCAGCAGACAAAAGTGGAAAATTCAATCACAAATGCAAAACACCACCACATTATACAAGAATATACTGGACACAACAGAAAAACAATAGAAATACTGGGGTTTTTGGCCACAGTTGTCCTTAATTTGCTCACTGTGTGTGTGTTATGACTCAAATTAACTTTTCTTCTTCTTATTAATATATATTCTTTGAGCACCTAATGTAGCATAAAATAAACAGACAGAGACATCCTTTACTCTGCACTAGTGTAGTGCATAGGAATGACAGAGGCAATAGTATGATCCCGGGGCTCCAGAGCTGACAGACTTGGTGTAAGAAGTTCTTTTCTTTCAGGGTTGCTTTGTAAAGCCGGTGTATACAGCACTCTTCTCTGCGGTGTCGGGGGGACTACTTCAATTGCCACACCAGCCTTCGCATGCTGGTCGACCCTGTCCCTAAGTTCAACCAGCTCTGACCAAACTGAAAGAAACAAACATTAAACAAAACCTGTAGTACATGATTTTTGCAACTGTAAGTGTTATTGTTATTGTAAGCAGACAACAGGAGAACGTTATTGAGGTTGGTAGAGTGGTGCTTCAGCCCGTCGGCCATCGCCTGGATCCGTTGACAACGCACTACCTTCTGCAGAGGATGGTGTGCAGAGTCCCAGACCATCTCTCTTTATAATCAGCATGGAACAATGTTGATTATAACCAATAATCAACATTGGTCCATGGTAACCAATAATACAGTGGTAACCAGTTGGTCCATGGCAACCAACAATATAGTGGTAACCAATAATGGATACCCAGAACACAAGAATTCCCAGAACACAGAAGTGAAGTGAAGCCGAATCAGAGGAGACAGTTTTCGACTACTCTGAGGTGAACAATCCTCTGTCCTCAAAGGTGAATGCTCTTATGTAGGAGAACTGTATGTGTGTGAGAAATACTTGTTTAATCAAAGCTCTGCTTAATTAAACGCACAGTTCAGTACTCTATAATGATTATGCATACTTGGAAATACAATCGACTCGGTCTTGAAGCCAGTCTCCCAACAGTCTCCCCAATCAACCCGAGCAGGACTATTGCCGCAAAGGATGCCATATGCCCCAAGAGCCTCTGAAAACCTTTAGAGGGACCGCTCTGGAACACAGGTCTGGCAAGAAGCCGACTGGGTGCAGGGCCTGGCAGACTTGACCAAAGGCAGGTCGCAGCAAAGCAGTCACAGGTGCCTTTCCTGGATGACCAGAGTGGGGCAGCCCAGGGGGAATGCGCTGTAACCTTAATCACCCATAGAGCAAGATCGGTTGTAGTGCGCAGCTCTTGCATAAGTCCTAAATAAGATCATAAGTCCTAGATCATAAGTCGTGCAGGTCTACAAGCACTCCGGGGATGGTGGAGATTTTCATATCAGCCCGATGCTTGCAGCTGCCTGAGACAACACCGCTGCCACTTCAGCATCCACCTCTTCCTGAGCCCAGTCTTGGAGAGCGCATAAGGTAACCCTTTCTGATTTAATAAAAGTAGTGTGCCCTCCGATGCGGTGACTGACATTGCACCGTCCTGTTGAGCTCAGAACGAGATGGCAATCTCACTTGCTTTGAGGCTGATCGGCCACCACGCCCAAAAACTCAACCGGTCTAAACGAGCGTAGCAGGGGCTGGGAGGTCCGTAGGGACAAATCCAACAGATTATCTCCCAGCGACTCTGATCTTGTAGAAGTCCCAGGACAGGAAACGGACAGGGAGGATGTCTGCCTCTAAATATAGCAAGCTAGCCGCAACCACAGCATAACCCATCCACAAAAAGTGACTGAGCATGCTCAAGGCCTAGACACTCAAGGCACCAATCGTGGTAATCAGAGGGAAGTGATGAAACAGCCACATCCAGAGTTCACAAGGACGGAAGGCCATCTTTAAAAACACACCGTACCACTGTGGGAGCTCTAGTAAAGGAAATACACTTCTAGGAACTGTAGCTGACGTGCCGAAGTACCCAGGGGGAGTTTGGTGTCAGGACGTGACGAGGCAAACCACAGCTAAATCGCACCATAATATCCGCAGCACTAAACAATTTTAATTTGTAAGGTGTCGGGACCACAGAAAACACTCTGATGGCTCAGAAGAACAGGTCGCTTATATGCCCGGATATCTGGGGACTGGCATGCAAATTCCACTCACCATTTTTCATTGGCCTTTAATACAAAGATCAGATTGGGGCTCCCAAGAATGAACCCCTAGTGTTGTCATAGACACAACGTCAAGTGAGCAACAGAAAGGGAACGACATATACCCAGTATGTAAAATGTTTATATGGCCAAACACTATCACATCATGCTGAAGATCATTCTATCCTGCGCTGGTTGACTGATTAAATCTAGTCTGATTCAGATAGTTGCTGACCTCTGTTTTCCTGACGTGCCCAAAATTCCTGAACAATTTTGATGATGTTGCAGTTCTTCTCACGCTGTTTTATCTGCCACAGCCTCAACTCTTGCACATCTGGATGTACACGCACCTGAAAATAAAAACCACAGTGACATAATTTACTGTTTATTGATATGATTACTCAAAAGCTTCTAAAACACACTATAACACACACTACTGCAACAACTATGATGTGGAACACCTGTTTACAGTGTTTACTAGTGGTACTGTGTTAGAACCCTTTGGCACAGTTTTAGGCAAAAACTCTACTGTACTGTAAAATTGATTTTCTTACGTCTCATCTGTGTGTTCTTTTCTGTAAAGCACATACACTCATTTTGGACTCATTGCTTTGCTTTGTAAATATATATGCTAGGTTTGTTTGCTTTTTATTGTCCCCATTAGGGGAAACTAGGTAAACAGCAAGGTAAAAACTTAGCATACAATCACAACAGTCAACCATTATAGTTACACAACAAACTACATTGCACAAGAATTGCATTCTGTAATTTATAAATCAAGTTTTGAAGACTTTAAACCAATGGCCAACCCCAGCAGACTCAAAGCGAACATTATGTCGGACAACATCAAGACGCTATGCACCATTCGACTAGTAAGTCCAACCTTTACGCCGTTGGTGTTTTCCCAGTTAATTAATAATTATGCATGTGTAGTCAAATATATAGAGATGGTGTGGCCGAATGGTGAGGCCAAATAATAAAGGCAATACCAAGACAAAATCTGATTAAACCAGAATATACTGAATTGAGGTAACAATAACAATATCTAAAGCTTAGGCCCTTAAACATTAGACCACAAATACCTAACAAGGTAAGGCAGTTATTATAAATCACAGATAACAGTTCTGATGCACTCTTTCTAACTGAAACCTTAATCTTAATCCTGATGATTATATTGGTCTTAATAAGTCTACCCCGCCAGGCTACTCTTATAAGCACAAGCCCCATCTGGTTGACAGTGATGGTGGTGGACCGCTCAGGACCGTTTCCAACAGAGGGTGCTTAATATTCAGCTGGCAGGTAATCAGTCAGACAAAAATAGCTGCCTCTGGGACCTCATCATGGTCATTAGAGGAAAGGCATGATGAAACCTGCCATGGTGAAATTTACTCTTTTAAACCTGTTTATAGCTAAATTGAGCTCATTGAAGTGTCTGTATTTTGGACTTGCTTGCTCAACCTGTGCCATGGCTCTGACAACAGAACTTTTACATATACAGCAGAACACATACAACACAATAGAACACATACATTCTTTTTAGGAATGGAATGTAGCTCCCTAACATGCAATAGCCGGTTTTCTGTTTTTATACTATCCTTACCTTATAGCCCCTCCAGAAAGCCTGGATGAGTGGTGCAGCCTGCTCATCTGTCAGGAGCGGAGAAACTGGGATGCATTGCCTGGGACTGACATAAGGAAGATAAATGTTTAGTAGTTATATACAATGACTAACGTATGCCACAGTGTGTTTACCACAGTGTGTTTATTAGGTTACAATATATACTTACTGTACAGGAAGCCAGTCTTTAACAAATGGAATTTCATGAAAAAGTATAGATTTGCATTCTTCCCGACAAGGATTTTTACTGATGAAAAGATAAAAACATGTATATGTAGTTTTTAACTACGTTAACTGCATGAATATAGGCCACAACAAAACAAGCATGTAAGGCAACATTTGTCCTACTCACTTGTAAAGCCATTCAGTCAAGAAGTCACAACCATTAAATGCCATCTTTTTCCTCTGGATTACACAAGAGATTACACACATTTTCAACGATATAGTTTTAACGTGATGCTCACGATTACACATTATGCTAGCATGATTTAGCATGATGTTGGCACATTTTAGCTTGAATTAACATGATACTAGCATGAATTAAAATGATGCTAGTATGATTTAGCATGATGCTACAACGACTGATTTAACATTATTTAACATAAATTAAAATAAGCAGAGTTGTCAATTGATTAAAGCCGTAACAAAATAATCGACTTTAACAAAATAATCCGTAAATTAACAAAAATTATTTATTAAACAAGTACATAACAGATCAGCACTCGAAACTGTCTCCCATCCGTACCCCGCAACAGTAAGTTTATAACTAGAAACATTTTCTGCAGAACATGATAGGTACATTTTCAAGAAAATGTGAGTGGTGCTTGCCGTGGCAAAACTTGGGCTGGATTAGTTAATAATGCTAACATGATTAGACATGATCCTAACAAGAGGCTTATATCATTTAACACAACGGAAGTATGATTTATCATGATGCTAACATGACAGAAATATATCTGTTGTGTTATGCAGTTGCTAGGGTGCTCTAAATGGTTGCTATGGTGTGGCTAGGAAGTTATTAAGGCAATACCTAAAGGGTTTAATTTCCAGGGAAATGTACAGGGTAACGCGAAATGGCTGTCTCCAACGTCCTTGAAGTTGCATTATGTTTCACAGAAAGTTTTTAAAGGCAGGGAGCACAATTGTGTTAGTTTTCAATGTTTAATCTTCATTAATTGCACAAAAGTAACCCTAATTAAATATGATGCCAATAAACACCCAGAATTATGCCAAATTAATAAATAAATAATTGACCTTCATGCAACAGTCCTTCTGTGCTTTCATCAACAACGCCTTCAGTCCAGGCAGTAGCACAGGGAGCACATGTCCCTCCAAGTAACGCGTGGTGGGCCCTTGACAAAAAAGTAAAAATACTTTTAATGTTAAATTAGTGTTAAATTAACCGATACAGTTGTCAAACGTGAATAACCACCCAGACAGCAAACTGACGTCAATTCAATGTCTGTTTTTGAGTTGTAAAAGTCAGCATCAATCATTAATGTGGAATCAACATTCACTATTTGGTTAGTTCATCAGAACGTTAAAGGTTGAAAATAAAATATTTATTCAATGTTGAAATGAGGTTGATTTATCAACATACACCCGTCAAGACATTTGGTCGAAATTATATTTTTTCAACGTCGAAACAAAGTTGGAGAAATCAGAGTTCTGCGTATGCGCACTGTTTTGAATCTTGATGGCCAACGGTTGCTTGCAGACAAAACTGAGGGTAAGAAATTTTATATTTGTTGTTTTAACATAGTGCATACATTCCCACGTTTATTGTTAATCACTTTAGAGTTTTGATGTTATTTTAAAGCTTTACTTGCATCAGTATGTTTTTATTTATCGCTCTGTTTGTCTATGGTCTGTCTGTGAGGTTATAAGCAGCAGGTAAACTGAGGTATTATATAATAAAAAAAAATGGGTTACCAAAACCGTTTAAGCTTTTTAAAATGACAACATACAGCACTGTAGATTATTTCGCATTATAACTTCATTTTTCTGAACTTTTAAAACAGTAAAGTGTCTGCTCATTTCCTGGAAATGAACCTCAAACAACTTTCTCGAAAGCTCTGTTATGGTGTGGTACAAAGAAATGTTGGCAATTACTAAAGAGTTACTAAAGTTATTTTCTATTTAACAAGGCCTGTCAATCAATTAATTTTTATTGTTGTTAAATTCATGCTTGCAGCATACATAATTTGGCCAATGTGAACATAGGTGTTAACAATATTTACACAGTTACACGCAAACGCACTAATATACACTACCTCTCAAAAGTTTGGAAACAGTTTTTCTTTGTTCATATTTTTTTTAAATTTATGAATAATAGTAAACTTATCAAAACTATGGAATAACACAAATGTAACTTTAGGAATTATGTTGTGACTAATGAAAATTAGAAAATAAGGTAAAATTGTCAGGATCACAGGAAACGAACCCAGACGCAGACAGCATTAAACTGAAAAATCTCTTTTATTAATAAATGAACAAAACAACAACCCATGAGGGGGTCAAAATGAAAACAGAACAGGCTAAACAACAAGAACTAAGGAGCTCCAAAAAAACGGAGCAAAAATGAAACTTAAAACCGGCGAGACGGAGCACAGACACAGGACGAAAAACTTGACTGGACAAGAACACGAAAAACAGGAAACAGGCAAAACAGGATGCACGTAACGGGAACAAGAAACCAGAACGAACCAACACGAGACAGAAAACACGGGGGCATTAAATAAGACAAAGACAATGACAAACAGGTCAATCAGCGCAGATAAGACAAGAGAACAAGGGGACGGGGCCTAGACGCACGACCGGAGAGCACATGGCGAAAGTAAACAGTCAGATCCCGACTCCAAGAAACAAGAACCAAGACTAGAAGGAGTCAGGATCTAAACAACATGCTCTGACAGAGAACACGGGGATGTCAGGATCCTGGCAAGATAATCCAGAAAGTCTCAGAACAGGAAGCCAGGACCCTGACAAAAATAAGGTATTTTCTAGCATATTCAATATAGTCACCCTTCGTCTAGAATTTACAAAAACTTTCTTGACATTTTCCATCACCCAGTTTCTTGAGGAATCATCCTGAGAAGATTTTAAAAGAGTTTTGAAGGAGTTCCCCTCTATCCTGCGCTCTTATTGGCTTCTTTTTTTCTTCATTATTTGGCCTAAACCATCTATTTCAAAAACATTTTTTTAAATTGTAGTTTTCTAATAACAAAAATTAAATGGAAATTAATATGTTGGCACAATTACATTTCTATTTTTACATTTTTAACATTTAATCAAATGTCTTTAGATTTAAAAACAATTTTAAGATAAGAAACCTTTCAGTCAAGTGTTTCCAAACTTTTGACTGATAGTGTATTATAGATGCTCCCCTGTGGGGAAGTTTTGGCCTACTGGTAAGTGAGTCTGGCTTGTAATCAAAAGGTTGCTGGTTCAATTCCAGCACTGGCAGGTACCAACTGAAGAGCCCTTGAGCAAGGCACCCAACCCCCAATTGCTCCCCGGGCGCAGTAGTGTGCTGCCCACTGCTTCGGGTGTATGTATTTCTTACTGCTCGTTCTATGTGCTTAAGAGCTGTCAAAACGCCCACAGACAATGTCACATGCTCTGCAGAGACCCACAGAGACACAGAGGTGGATATATATATCACAAAACCAGGCAACACTTTTTTTCTCACATAACTTAGAAAAATTGTTTTACTAATTCGTTCCCTCATTTAAGTTCAATCAAAACGAGGGAACTATTTATTAAAACAAGTGAAAAAATTAGTAAAACGAGGAAGCAAATTATTAATTGGCCACAATGTAATTTTTTCCGCATGTCATGTCCAGAGCTCGTAGCTTTAAATTAGCCTATATAAAAGCGGGAAATACTATTTTGGGTATATAACAGTTAGAAAGACAAAGACTACTAACTTTAGCTAAGGTTAACATCCTTTTTTTCATTTACTCAGCAGCAAATAAGAGTATCCAGAGATACTTCAAGAGAGTGAGGAAGGAGAATGAGGAAGGGACAACAGCACCACAGGTAACTTAGGCAACATTAGTGTTTAGCTTGAAATAGCAGGAAATAAATGCTGAAGCCTTAATTAGAATTGTCATACTTAATTTGACGTAAAATTACAATAGCAGTCAACAATGAAACAAAATGGAGAGACAGAACTATTATTCAGGCTTATTCTCAGTTCCAGTTGGTCAGTGAAGCTGCTCGCCTTTGTAGTGAGAGTGCTGAGGGAGATAAACTGAACTGATAAACTGAGAAGCAACAGTGGCCATCAGTGTGAATTAAATGGGTTAAATGCAGAGGTCACATTTCGGGTATGGGTTACCATATCTGACAAATATGTCACTTTGACTTCATTTTCACTTCACTTTCTGTCAGTCACTCGATGTTGTGCCGATGACAACACTAGGGATTCGTTCATGGAAGCCCAATCGCCCGATTTTTTATCTGAAGAAGGATTGGTGAGTGGAATTTGTGGATATCCGTGTTTATGTGGGATGGTGTGAAACACCTCCCTATATAAAGTGGAAAAAAATTAGATTTTCTCTCATTCCTGCTGCGTGTGATCAGCGGTGGTTTGCCTCGTCCCGTCCTCAGTCAAACTTCCCCTGGGCACTTCATTGCATTGCAGCTCTGGATTGAACACTGACTGGCTGAAAATTCCACATTTTAAGAACTGGCTCTACCTCACCCAGCAAGGAACAAATGTCACTTTAATTTTTATTATTATATTTTATTTATTTTATTAAATCTATATTGCAAATTCATAATAAACGCTGTAGTCTAATATATTCTGTGAAACATATTGTGTAATCAAAGCAAATTTTTATAAATAAAAATATTGTTAAAAGTCACATTATTTGTTGTTTGTCACATGTAGTAGACCATTTTTGTGCCGTGGGTAATAGGTGGGTTTCAATCCGGCTACCACTGCAAGTATATTTCAAACCTGTGGGAAGTATTGATGTTTGTTTGTTTAGCTACTAGTGATTTTTAGGGGTCTTGGAGCAACACTTCAGCAACGAAATGTAAGTAAATGTTGTCAGGCAATTACTAAAGACAAGTGAGCAGGTCAGTAATAAAACAAGAACTAATGACAATACAACAGAACAAATAAATAAACAGTGCTTTTTATGTAGGTCTAACAGCTGTATTTAAGCACTCAGCAGTTGAGTAAATTAGTCTAAACTAGTCAATTAAAACACTGCAGAATCTTCACTGGTCAGTACTGGTCAGTTTAATTACTGTTTTAAATGTATATGCCTACTGTTGTGCCTTTAACAATCATTTATTCTTCACCCAATGTTTGACATTTAAATGTTGAGGTGAATTAAAATAGGATAAATTGTTAATTCTGTATAACTGTATACTTTTTTTATAAGATTACCCACTATTGTACTGATGTCTCACCTGTCCCCCAGATCCTGCTGAACTTCTACAGCTACACTATTATCCTAACAAACTGCATCACAGTGTAGTGTGGTTACTGTACTGTCTCAGACTGAAGGCCCCCTAGCGGGTGGTGAAAACTCAATACGTTTCAGGTGTTCAGCTACCCTCCATCAAGGTCATCCATCACAAATGCTGTCTATGGATGGTGAGAAGCATTATCAAAGACACTTCTAGCTCCATCCACAGACTGTTCACACTCTCATCTGGGAAATGTTACAGTCTTTGCCGTCACATCAGCAGACTCAGGGTCCGTTTCTTTATCTTAACCAATGACCTACTGAACTCAGGCACTGAACATCTCTATTCTGACCACTTAATGTTTACTATTTACTAACATTCATATTGTTCCAAACGTGCATGAATACCTTTTGTGGAACAAAATGATAGTATGTATGAAAACTTTATTTTTTGGTCTATAAAGCCTCTTTGAAGTTGTAAGTTTGAAACTAATAGTAACCTATAATTGTATTGTTTAGTGGGAAGGCGTTTTATGTTTGGCTGTTCTTGAGATTACTAAAGAAAACAATTTACATGTATTTGTGAATATTTTAAATAAACACAAATGAAATGTGACGTTATACTAAATTACTACGTCTATATGTTCCTTTATTGTGTTTTAAGGGTTTATAAACAAGTTGAAAATGTGTTGATTGTATGACGTTGTGTTACCGAACCGGAAATCAACATTGATTCAACGTAAGGTAAGCAAACCAATTAGATCGAATTTGCGTTTGTTTTCAATGGTGCGAATGACGTTAAATCAACTTGACTTCGATGAGCAAAATTATGTCGGATCGACGTCGGAAATCTTATGCCATTTTACCTGATGAGCATGTTAAATCCAGAACGCTGTCATTCATGTTTTCCCCTGCAAAACATAGTCACTTAAAAAACTTTAACTTCAAATTTCAGGTTACTTTTAATTAATCGCTAGTAATATGTGACAATAAATATGAATTTTGCATGTTATATTTAAACAAACTGACTGGAGATCAGTGTTCTTACCTGTGCCATCAATCTCCACTTTAATCTACGAAAAAGACGCTAAATTTAATTTGGCTGCCTTCTATAGCGCTTGTTTTCAGCCACCAAGTGACGGTAACTAAGGAAGTGACGTAGAACCGTGGTAAAACTATCACATTCAAAACAACAAAGTAAAGAATTTAGCTTTTTAATGGCAGCAAAAATAAATATTAAATATTGTTGGCACGTATGATTAAAAACACCCGCCCAATTTCTGAATACGGACTGATGGAGATTATGCAGAAATTTCTGAGGCTAATTTTGTGTAATCTACAGATGCGGAGGTTGCTATATCCCAATGTAGTAATAATTGGAATTTAAGTTATATTCCGCAACTCCCTCCATTCAGCATATATTATATTCCCTCCATAGCACATATTTATTGTACACATACTTCACGCCAAAAAACATTACATTATATATTAAGTATAGTGTTAACATGTTGAAGATTAGCAGCTATAATCTATGTTGGTACACAAAAATAGTTTACTCACGGCATCACCTCCACTTCGAATAAGACGTCCCCTTGTCAGTGTTTCACAGCGTTTGTTTTGTTCTGATTCTCCCTTCTTAAGCAGAGATGTTGCACAGGATCTCGTATCACTGCGGTCCAGCAAGCCGCCACCTCGAAATGCTTGGTCAATTTAGCTCCTGCGTTGTTTCTATGCGTGCATATACTGTGCATTACGGCGATCTTTGGCCGGCGTTGTGCCTAATTTTGACTCCCTGCCAGATTATGACCCCCCCTCATTGAGGCTCATACTTCATGACGCAATCCTAACCCCACCCCTAAACCTAATATTAAACCTAACCATACTGTGAAATAAAGAAGTCAAATTCTGGCAGGCGTCAAAATGATGCATTTTATCGGTTTTTCGCGTTCAATTATTATGCAGTTGGTCAAAAATTAATAAAAACGAAATACAAAACATTAAATATAAAAATACGAATATTACAAAAGATTGGGTTTGATAATGTAAAAACTACTTTAAATGTTGGGTAGTATTAATTAATTAAGATAATTATACCCACAAAGTAAAATTAACTTACGTGGAATACTCATTCTTTTTAATAGCGAATAAATAAAGCAGAAAAGTAAACAAATACATAAATAAGAACCAACATTAATTAATCTAAAATAATACAAATATTAAAAATAGTCCTGATAAAATGAAAATGTCTCTAAATATTGAGCAACAGCCTAACAAAATATCAAAATACCTGTCTAATGTTTAATTACAAAATAAAAGCAAAATCCCTCATATGCAACCTGTTTTCCCTGTCATTTCAGATTATAAAAAGTCCCAAATGCCACAGACAATAGACTTTTTCAGGGTGTCGCTCACCCAATATCAGGACCGAATGATGTGGCATTCCAAAATAAAAGCCCCCTAAAATAAGTCCCTTAAGTCACTTAAATCTAAGGTATGATTACAACAACAAGTGGGTCCTGGCACATGTTGTGAAACACTAATAGAGTTTAAAATGTCTTTGAAAGCCAACCCCAGTGGATCTATGCAAGAAGTGCATAGAAGACGTGGTGACAACCAAAACAATGCAAACTTCCAACCAAAAGCCATGGTTAAAACAGTGAAGTACGCACAGCCCTAAACAAGCAAACCTCAGCCTTTGCCAAATTGGACCCACTGCAGTTTGCATACCGTGGCAACTGATGGTTACATAGACTACACATTACACTCTGCTCTCTCTTACCTGAAAAAAGAAACCTGTATGTAAGAATGCTTTTTATGGACTATAATTCAGCATCTGGTCCCACACAAACCACTTTCTTCCCACAGCCTATCAGACTTTTGAACACTTAACACAGCCCTCACACTGCCCGTAACCCCTATTACCACATTAGGCACATTATACCTACTTTACACTGCTACACACCTTTCCCAAAACTATCAAAAAAGTTGTATTTTGGTATAATGTGTGTACATATGGTGCATGTATAATTTGCATTGTGCATTGTGTTTTTGTATATTGTGTACATCCTGTTATGGGTATATTTGTATTATGCATATTTTGTATACGGTACACTATTTTATCAGTTTTTGTATATTCTATGTACATCATGCCTCATATAGTTCAGCTGGAGTATGCACAGAAAGACTTTCACCCATCACTACACTAATGTATTTTGGTGGTGTGACATTAAAGGTAATTTGATTTAAAAACATTATTGAAATGTCCCCACACTAAGACTGTGTATGTATGTGTAAGAGTCAATTGGAAAAGGAATACTGATTACAGCAGTTTTCTGTAACAAAAGAATTCTGTTTATGTAAAACAACAGGCAGCTAGCCAATATGGAACCCACTGAAGGTTGATGGTGAACAAATCATTCCCTGAGATTTATTGTACCACAATGCCTTCTAAAGAATGTTTGAATGTGAAACAAGGCACAAAAGTGCCTGTATTAACTGCACTTGGGTCACATTAGTCCTCTCTCAATCTGCCCAACAAATAAGGAAAGGAGAAAAGTAAAACAACATCTCTTCCAAAGCCACTCTCATCCCATCTGCTCATTAATTATCAGTTTTATTATCGTTGGTGTTTTCACGGTTATGATTTTAAGTTTTTCTAGTTGCGTGATCATCAGGCTGCATTGTTGTTAAATGAAGCACCAGGGAAAACCACCCATTTGTGCATGTATTTGTCCATTCACATCCCTCCTAATGAGTGTCAGTATTTCTGTCCTTCCAGTTTCTGTCCAATTAATTATTTTCTTTGCATAGAAAGTGAAACAATAAAGTCACATAACCACATAATAGATAATTAAAATTCAGCAGTTCTCTGCAATGGTAATGTGCTTCCCCCCTGAGCTACTTGGCATGAATGCCAGAGCCCAGTTTGAAATTCTACCCAGTGGATTACAGCCCTGGACACATCTCACCACTTCCATTTAGAGCCATTCTTGCAAGGTAAAAAATTCTGGGTTTTCACCTATCAATTAATTTAAATCTAAATAAAACGAACTACAATAAAATAATTTTAAAATGGTGATGTAATAACAAAGGCAAATATGAAAATCAAGTTAGAAATCCTTTCTTACTGAAATAGTTCATGAACTCGTCACAGAGTTAAAGGCACGGTACCCCTTCAGACACTGCTAACAGCTGCTGCCTAAATTGCAGATGCAAGACAAATGACCATACAGCTGTTCCAAACAATGTCACTACAGTTGCTTTCGAAAATAATGAACAAACTTCCTATTCTTTATGTAATTATCTGTACATTTGTAAAATTGTGTATATTTGTATGACACGTAAATTAAACTTTACATTTAATTAAACATTACGTCACCTTGTATTTTCAAACAAGGTCATAATAACAAAACGAATAATCCTAACAATTAACAGCATTAAATAGCTTTATAAAATTAGTAAAATTTTATCAAATTTATAAAACATAGCTATATAAAGCTTTATAAATATTTCAATTAAAGGCAATTATTATTAATTCTTATTGAATTGAGCAGACATTTCTGAAGGAAAACCTTTTTTTTTTTACAAAAAATCCTAGCAAATAATAAGTGAAAATTTACAGCAAGGTAAAAGGATACACCAGGAAGAAATGTAGATAAAACACTGTTTATATGCTTGTTTCACACCCTGAAATGTAATCAAAGTGTAATATAAAAATTACACACTAGAGATGACACAAATTTGACATGTTGAAGCACTGTGAAAAAACCAAATGCTGTAGGAATGCAAAAACTAAACGGATTCAAGACAGTGATTGACTATACGAATTTAAAAACAACAAACGATAATGAAAAATGGCAATTATTAAGAGTTTCCAACATATTAAAGTGCTCATTAACACTATGTACTTGCAAAATGTAAAACACAAAAAGCAGTTGGTGACTGCTGAGTTAAACACAAAATTACGTCTTGCTGAAGCTGACACACTCCCAGTGCAGTCCAATGTTATGACTAATCTTAATCCTTTGAGTGGCATGAAGACACCTGTTAAATCACATTCTGTTTTATGTTCAGTTTTTCTTCACTTTATTTAAAACAACATTAAATGGATACATGAGTGGAGTTTTTCCACAGAAAACCAAACTGTAAATCTGCCCATCCAGCAGTGTCAGAACCAATGAACTGAACTGTTTAAGAAACATATATATTAACAAAAACAGTAATAAAAAACAAAATGCAACAAATATACCTGTCACTTTTTATTATAAAAGAATTTTAGATAAAAAAATATATAGTTATATTAAATGAATTTACAGAAAGGTTTTGAGCAAACGTAATTCGGAATTACTATTTTAGGTCCCTAAATGTTTTTCTTGACTCCTTCTAAACTAGTTCTGTAGCATTACTGTTAGTAACATACATGCATGCATGCTTAGCAATGATGGTTTTCCTCACAGAGGATTTTTTCTGACTGCTCAGGCACTAATTCATTGTTTACAAAACCATTTGAGCAATGAAATTCACTCAAAGAGCTGTTTTTAGCTAATGAACAAATATCCTTTTAAACCTTTTAAAACTAGATTTTCATTACTTTTCCAGCCCTGGAACTCAACAATTACTAATTCTCTGTTACTTCCAAGTTTTCTTGACAATAAGGTGGCTGCATTTAGCAACAAATGTACAGGTGTGTAGGAGGGTCAACATGATTGAACAACGTGTAAAAACCAGCAGGCAATCATTTGTTGTGTGTTTCAGTAGAAACTTCTCAGACAGTACTCTCCTTCATTAGTACAGAGTAAAGTCATGGTCTGGATAATGTGGTGTAAACCTGCTGATCCCAGTTGGCTGTGGGGCTGTGGGAGGGTGGAATGGACAAGCTGTTTAGTATAGGGCTTCCATATGGCCTCCGTGAGGAATGGAAGTGTGGATGTGGGTAGAGGCTGGATGGGTAGTTGGAATACGGGCTGTAGTAGTTAGAGCTTTGAAAATCTGTATAATCACACTGAGTGTTGGAAAATGAGGTGGAGGCCGAGGTGATGCATGCCTGAGCACTGTATGTGTCACACTCAGAGTGTGAGTGCTTGTTGAAGTGACTGGGGCTTAACTGCTCAGTTTTAATGTGATGTCTGTGCTGACCTACTTTACTTGTACCAACTGACGAGGAGGCCACCGCCCCTTTACGGTTCCAGGCTGCCCCATTGCTCATGCTGTAGGATGTAGCGCAAGCCCCTCCAGACCTGACATTATGCCCAGGAACGACCTCTAAAGACACAGTGGTCAACACAGCTCCAGTATGCCCACTAAGAGGCAAGTACTGGTCAAACTCATGGGCATCAAATGTTTCTATATTGCCAATGACATCCGTGCTGAGCTCGGAAATGTCCACATTGCTAAAGTCAATTTTCTGTCGACTGCTGTCGAGCAGATGTCTTCTTTCATACATTAAATCTTTCTTACCAGTTTTGGGAGTGGTTGGGGGTGTTGGTGGTCCCTGACCTAAAATTAATGTCCAAAGAATTACATCCTTAAATTACATTCTCGTTCATAAATACTTTGCATTGCTCACATAATGTGCTTAACGTACCTGTGTGGTGCTCAGATAAACCCGCTAGACCCCTTATTCCAGATTCGGCTTTATACATGTGATGGGTGAGGTCTGTTCCAGTGTCAGACTCACTCTGACCTGATTTCAAACTCTTCCGTCGCCTGGGCTGGTATTTATAATCTGGATGATCTTTCTTGTGCTGGACTCTCAGTCTCTCAGCTTCCTCCACAAATGGTCTCTTTTCATTCTCTGTTAACAGTCTGTTAAGGAAGTACTGATCATGATCAATTCATTTGAAACATTACTATTCCAAATTGTTTATTTAAGGTGAATAATACTTTTCAACAATAACAGTAACAATAATAATAATAATAATAAAAGTTGGCAGCCAGAATTTACGCTAGATAAAATAAATTCATTAGTTGATTAACGTAAGGTACTTACTTATTTCTTGGACAAATAAAACGTATAACTAATGTAATAATTATAATAAGTAACTATAATGGAGGTTTGTTACCTCCAGAGTTTTCCGAGGGTTTTGCTGAGTTCGGCGTTGTGTAGATGTGGATAGTGATCCGCAAGTTTCCTGCGCGCGGCTTGAGCCCAGACCATAAACGCGTTCATAGGTCTCTTCACGTGCGGCTTGCTCTTAAGTGCTCCGCTGCCTCTCGCTGGCACGGGTACGAGAGACCAGTCGTATCCCTTTAGAACCTGCGACACCGCGTCCCTGATGCACGCCGGGAATCGCTCGTTCTCCTGTTTATGAACCGGGCCCGTCTCGATCAGTGAAACGCATCCATCACATCCGACAGGAGATGAAGGCGCGTCGGAGTCCGAATCTTGAGACGCGGAGCTGGACGAGCAGGGCGGACTGCACGGCGGCTCCGCGCTGGACTTCTCCCGCTCCTCCGTCATTTCTCTCTTGACGTTGAAGCCGCTGCAGATCAAAAGGCGCAGATCTCACCGTCTGCTCATCATACGCTCCAACCTTCCGACCCGCCACCTGTCAGTCTGACTTTGTACAGTGAACACGTCACTCCTCCAGCGGTTCGTCATTAGTGGACTTTGGCGGTGCTCAATTCTGATTGGTTAAACAGATTTAATGCTGAGGTAACTTTAAACGTTATACTCTGAAAATGTTTATTGGGTTTATGTTTTTATAAATTGACATTATCAGCAACTTTTGACTATTCTAACCAATTAGAAAACCAGTTAATCACAAGAAAATAATTTTAAAATGTAAAATGTGCATATACAGTTGAGGTCATAAGTTTACATAGACCATTAGCAAAACATTAATAATAAAACGAATTAAAGGATCATAAAATACAGTTTTTTAATTAAGTATGGCCCTTTAAAAACTATATCACAACACAAATCTTTACATATGGTCCAAAAGACAAAATGACTGAATTTGCACAAATAAGCCTGTTCAAAAGTTTGCATACCCGTGATTCTTAATACTGTGTGATGACCTGAACAATAAATGACTGTTTTTATGTTTTGTGATTGTTGTTCATGAGTCACTTGTTTGTCCTTAATCTGTCCATTGATATTAAAAAAAATCCTCCAGGTCCTGCACTATCTCTGCTTTTCCAATAACTTTCGCATATTTGACCCCATTTCAACAGATGACCGTATGATGTTGGGATCCATTTTTTCACCCTGAAGACAACTGTGGAACTCATATACTAAACTATAAAAAAAGATACAAACATTCATTGATGCTCAAGAAGGAAACACACTACATTAAGAGTCAGGTAGATTTAAACTTTTGAACTTTATTATCTGTGTAAATTAGACATGGTGATCTGTGTGTTTTGTGTGTGTGTGTGTGTGTGTGAGAGAGAGAGAGAGAGAGGAGGAGAGGGTGAAAGAGATAGGTTTTAGCTGAATCCAGTGTTTTATTCTGTAAGATGTGATGTAAATATTTAAAACAAAAATAGTTTACTCTGTTGGCCTGCCACTCAGGTATTTGAATACAAACAAATGGACTGAATTGACTCTCACAACATTTAAACTGTATGAAGAATATTTCTGTTCTAGAAGAACAAAGCAGCATGTCCAACTACAATATTACAGAACTTGTAAACTCTAGGCCTACGTAAAAGTGTCTTTGTTTCTGCAACATGTTCCCAAATTGGAAAAGTTAAATTCTGAAACACTCATTCATACACACACACACACACACACACACACACACACACACACACACACACACTCACACTCTAACCATTGCCCCATGAATTAGTAGTTACACTGAACATGCAGAAAAAAGTAACAAATTTAACAATGATTTTAATTTAAGACTTATATAAGATACTACCTGAGAAAAGCTGTTGAAATACTTTGGTACAGTTATCATCTGACCTTCTGAAATAGATGTTTGTAAACCTGTAGGGTTCATAATAAAAATACAGGGAGATTTTGCCATTAATAAATACATTTAATATGTATTTTGTATTATTGTATTATAATCACTTTTAAATAAATACATTCTTAAGATTAAAACATAAATCATAATTAAAGCTTTATGCTGAACCTATACAAAAATGCATTTCTTTATATTATTGTAAAGTTCGACTGTAACTTTAAATCACAAAGTGAAAACTTTAATTCTACAAATAATTCTTCAGAAGCATGACACGTATAATGTGTAAAATGAGTTAAAAATATTCACACATATTCATATGTACAAACTGTACGTACAAACTGTTTGTATGTGTGAAAAAGTTATGCTTACGTGGTTCTAAAAATCGTAGATTAGAAATACTTGACAAGGAAACAGATTTGATTACAAATTCTCAAACAACCACTTTACACAACTGAGAATGGGCAAAGAGAACCCAGGGTTTAAATGCATAGGACGAACAAAGGGAACCAATGAGATAATTAACAACACACAGGTAAACAGAACGACTAATCAAACAAACCAAGAAACTTGTGCAAAGGAAAAAATGACAGGGGCAAAAACAAAGACAAGGAATGTGTTACACAAACAGATGTGTCTGCAAGAGTCCAGGAGAAATAAATGTATATAAAAAGCATCATTGGTGACCTCACATTCAGCTTGCATTTGATGTAAAGAATGTCTAACATTGGCCTACAGTAGCTTAACTTGCTGGCAAGTGTTTGGGTTTGGGAGTGTCTAAGAATGCGTGTCAATAGGCCACAGAAAGATCCAGAAAAAATCAAGCCATCATAGCACCCTGTGTTGTGGGGAATCTTCCTGTTTTGTGTTTTTATGACATAGAGAGACACTCGTGTGAACTTAATGTACCCAGATGTAATGGAAGGTTTCAATTTCTCAAAAGAGACTTTTGGTTTGTGACTGGAGTCTTCTGAGTAAATAACAGTCTTTAGTTTAACTAATGCACATAGTAAATTCAATTACTAAATTGTCATTACACTTACCTTTTTTTTTGCTCAGAGAATAAATAGCCCCCTTAAAAATATCTTTTTAATCACCATTAGCATTCCATCACATTTTACCCCTGGTCACATGATTTAATAGACAAGAACAATGTGAACACTTATAAACATCCCTGATTGTGTTTCACAGAAAAAATTCAGACTGGTTTCAACAAAATGAATGATGATTTTTTTCTTTGGGTGAACTATTCCTTTAAGAGCCTTCAGCATGCCTTACTTTTCGATTCTAATTGTGAAATTTCTATACACACTTATAAAGTGAATACATTTATACATTTATATACATTTATTTTATTTTGTATTTTATTTGTTTATTCTTAAAATGAGTGAAAAAATCTTCCAGAGCAGTAAGACAAATACCTCTTAAAACATATCCTCATAAAACAGGATGTAGAAGCAGTGTGTATATCAAGACTTATTTTAAGTTTTTTAGACATTAAACTAAAAAAACAAACCAGATACAGCTGTTAAAACTATATTTTAAAATAAGATTTTACATTTGTTTTTTTGCAGTGCAACTGACTCTCTCAACATGCACACAGTATCACTTAGAGTCTTGCCATCTTACCACAGCTAAACTTACCACAGTTAAACTTATTATTAAGAAATGCAGAGATCATCTGTGGAAGGAACAGTTTAAAACTTAAGGAGATGGTTACCACTAACAATTCTGAGCAAACTGGCCCAAAGCCATTTTGTCAGTGTTGTGTAGCACCGAGCTCAGCTACTTACAGATTTGGTTGTGTGCATGTTTACTCCCAGTCATTTTACAAAAGATACTAAATGAACTTGAAGAGATGTTTAGCCATGGGTTGATTCGGATTTTGTCAGAACAATAACTATATAATAACAATAAGGTGTTTCTACTGAGATTCACTTGATACAAGAAACAGTTTATCTGCAGTCATATTTTCTTCCATTGATGATGACACCTTAGTAAAATAATTTAGATTTCAGACAGTGGTTTATATTGGATTTTTTTAAGATGTTCATTCTGTGCTCCGCTATCCTGAAGTGCTTCTTAAATCTTCCATCTTCAGCTGGCATCTGTGTTGTGCAGTCAGCTAGTGGGATAGTTATGAGCACATTCTCACCAACCCTCATCCCAACTGCATATGGTTTGGATTAAAGTTGCGGCTTCTTTCGCTTTTCTGCTCGTCTGCATTTTATGCTTTCTTGCTGTTGCTTTATTGTCTTATCACACCTCATTCAGCTCATTAACCCATTATCTCTCAGAAAGACAAAAATATATAGTGATACATAAAGTGCAACATGCAGTGTAGTTTCAACATATTCAGAGATATTGTCAACTTAACTTTCATAAAATGTTGGATAAAGTTTCAATTTAATGTCTGGCATGTTTGATAGTGAAAGTTTAATTGGTGGAATGGTTCAATGGCATGAATGGCATTTGCTTCAAATGGTGTTTTATTTTACAACTTACTACTGTTTCTCATGTACAATATTTGGGTCTACATTAGGAATACTTAAATATATCACATATTTTATATTATTTACTGATCTCACGTCACTATTTTAAACTGTTGACAGTCACTCTCACTACATGCAAATCTTTAACATTTACCTTGCTGCAATGTGTGTTTGTGTGCATACAACAGCTTACAAAAACATTCACACCTTTAACCAATTTGATTATTTTACCAGTTTGTTTGAAACAGATTTTAACGTACCATGTGTAATAAACTGAGATCTAGTTTAACTAGTCGTACAAATGTCTAGTCATACAAAAACCATGCTCTATAAACTAATAATAAACTAGTTTAAAAGTGTGTGTATGTGTGTGAGAGAGGTCTTCTTCCTGTTCAGTATGTGGCATCAACAGGGACATTCATTTTCACATTATAGTCCTGTAGGGTTGAATTTTTAAATGGCATTTATTGCTGTGTCACAATCCCATCTCCTTGCATAAGGGGACCCTTGCATTCCTGAGACCACAGATGAGCTGATAGAGAACGCTGTTGGCTAAGATAAGGCTATTGGCTGAGATATTTGTGTTGCATGCAGGGGGTCAACCTTTTGTCTAGTACAATGGGGTTTAACATGGTCTTCTGATTGGTCACTTCGATTGTCTTAAGTTGGTTTCAGTCACATGGTCAAGGAAAGGATAAAAAGGGAATGTAAGACATGTGCCGTCTCTTTTCCTTGGTGCTCCTTTTCCCTTGCACTCTTCTTCTTCACTCTTTCATCTTCACTGGTTCCATTTTATGTATAACTTCAGGCAGTAATGTTAATAAACCTATAAATCCTGTACCAACTAGTTTTGATTCATTGTTAATAATTAAAGCTACCATATTGTAATACAATATAGTCATTATATCAATGCTCTCCCGCATTTACCTGTCCTAACTGCGCTTATTTCTGTTGTTGGTATAAGTAATGTTGGTATAATCTTTTTAAATAGAAGTCAATGAAGTGGTTGCTTGGGTACTGTAACAGGTCGCTAAGGCGTGGATTTGAAGTTAAAACATCACCATTTGTTGCTGCTTACTATGCCGAGCCAATATGAGCCCATCCCCAAGTATTTATGATACTCTGATGCGGAGCTATGACATCAAAAAGATCTGCCCAGTGTTATGTCTATGGGATTTTTTCAATGAAAGTTTATGGGGCAGTTGCTAGGGTAATGTAACTGGTTGCCAGGGTTTGACTATGAAGTTGTCCCCACCCCCAAGTCTCTACGACATTCTGATGTGGAGCTATGACATCAAAAAGATCTGCCCAGTGTTATGTCTATGGGATTTTTTCAATGAAAGTTTATGGGGCAGTTGCTAGGGTAATGTAACTGGTTGCCAGGGTTTGACTATGAAGTTGTCCCCACCCCCAAGTCTCTACGACATTCTGATGTGGAGCTATAACGTCACAAAATTCAGCCCAATGTTAAGTCTATGGAATTTTTCACCCACTTTTTCGTACGCCCTAAAAACATTGTACACCTGATTGCTTAAACGTGCAATTAAAGTAAGAGCACACCTTTGCTTCGCAAGCACCACTAATAAGTGTATTGGGTGGCACAGTAGGTCAGTGGGGTCTTTCTTTGTGGAGTTTGCATGTTCTCGCTGTATCAGTGTGGTGTAGACTGCCTGTGATCCAAGATGCTGGGATGCACGGCGCAACCCTCCTGCAACCCTGTTAACCCCTGGCTAAATCAAATTTCACCCAATAATTAACACTGAATTAACACTGAACCTCTGAATTTACCATCATAAAGATGAAACTATAATGTAGACAGGAACAGCTGATCCACACACACACAGAAGTTGATCTGCTGACATCAGTGTGTGTCATGGCTATTTCTGCTCCCACTGCATTTGCAAATGTGCTTTGCATGCTGCAGGATCAACGTACTTTGAATATTTGTCATCTGCATGTAAAATTATGTGCTGCTTATGTCTCGTTCAGTTATTTGAGTATGTCTGTTTGTTTTGCTCTTTCTTGTAATGTTTGTGTGTGTGTTGTCAGGCATGCAGGTGTGTGTTAATCTAAAACCATTATAGGCAGTCAGTGTAAAATCACAGAAGAGGAAGTTTCTGCCTCTCTCAGTTCCACGGCTCCTCGTGTCCACCCGGGGCGGATTACAAAGACGTGCTTTGTAAAATGTTGCAGCTGCTGATGAAGAATAATGGGAACAGGAAAGTCAACAGCACGACCCATCCGTTCCCAAAATATCTAAAATTTAATATCACTCCCACACATATACATGCTTGAAATAGTGCAATAAACACAGTTTACAAAACCATGTTTACCTAGCTCTCTAAATGAGGACATAAAAACTTTTGTTTTATGATTAAAGACTATAAATACAATCCCTAACTTTACCCACATGGAAAACCTTTAATCATATAATTATTTTAACACATCATCAGTTATTTCAACATTGGAGGTTTTATCAGATTTACACACACACACACGGGTAAAAACATCTTCTAGTGTGGAAGTGTGTATCACAATTGGCAGATAATCTGCAATCCACTATCAAGCTTTTTTAATATTCAGCTCTTTACAATTTGTTTTGGGTGGGCGGGAAGAAAGAGGGGTTGGTGTAGGTTTCTCTGCTGTTGCAGTAAGCAATAACCACAGTGTATTCACAGCTTTGCCATTTTGAAGAGTTTGTGGCATGTGCAATAGGAACAGGGGCTTCTGTCATCGATTATGCGTGCTTACATTATGGCAGAATGAAATCCTTTGCCCACCAGTTCCCAGAGGCACAAAAAGAGCCCACTGTCTCCAGCACACTTAGAATTCTTGCAGGGACGTACAGGCCACATTCATATCACCCAGTGACATGTGCTGTCATGGTGAAACTCATGGCCAGGCCCACACAAAAGTTTTGCATGAGAAAAAAGATTTCCTGACAATTACAACACACAGCAATCCAAGTTTACACATCTCCCATTTTTAATGTGTCCATTTAATACATGTTTTAGCTGGTTATGATTTCACATACAAATGCACTCTTGGCTCCATTTAACCAGTCGCCTCTGAATTTTGAATTAAACAGTATTAACAAAAGGCACAGGCTGTCTAAAGATTAACAAGCTAAATGGTGCTACACACACACACACACACACACACACACACACACACACACACAAACACTACCAAAACATTTTTGTACAGATGTTAAAATGGTTCTTAATTTTTTTAATTTGATAGAGAGTCAGCTCAAGTGTGTTTTATGTGAAATTTTATGTTGTATGGCTGTTAGTGTCTGTAGTGTTTGCATTCCCACAGGACAGGGAAGTTAAGGACTCAAAGCATGAAATAACATGAAACTGTCATTTACGCTTCAGCCAGTCTGATGATAATGATTGAGAGCAAGTTGAATTACTTTGCATGGACGAATGATGGGTGCACACTTAGGTGTCTATGACCATGATAAGCTCAGGTAAAAATAGGGCTTATTTGCTTATTCAAAACTGCTCCGTTCTCCCCCTTCCAGCAGCCCTCACTGGGGAAGCTGTACCAGCCAACCAGGATGTTTTGGATGCAAAGTTACATGCAAAAAGTGCAGCATTTACATGTTTGCTTTCATCTCATCTGTCAATCATGCTATGTTTTATGAGATGTTTTTAACATCTGCTTTCATTGTTCTTGCTCAGAGTCTTAACAGTAAACTACTTCATACCACAACACATTACTACAGAAGTATGGATTATATTTGGCATAACGGTGTAAGTAGTCATTGTTGCAAAGCAGCTTTACAGAAATTACATTTTAATTCAATTAAATGACATTTTATTTATATAGCACTTCTTACAACGTTATATTGCTTCAAAGCAGCTTTACATATAACAAAAAAGAAAAATAATAATAAAACAGAACAAATGTCAGACATGATCAGCAAAGAATACGTGGTATTATTGCAAATAATATGTGCGAGATGTATATTAATAAGACTTCATTAAAGACGTATTGAACACTAACTATTCTCTCGGGTAGGGCCTCTGCACAGAGTGTTGCAAGGTACTTGACAGCCTTTGTGCATGCGCAGCACCTAAAGCGACCTGGAAACACAGCTTATAGTGCATTTTGAGCTTAAGAAACTTTATTCATAAAAACATAAAAATGTATGGTATAGTTGATTTCATCAATATATTTGATATATCGTTTTGTTATTTTATTTTATATTTGCTTTATTGTGATCTCAGCGATTTTAAAGATATCCATCTCCCCTTATTCAGGTAGATAGGATTTGGTCTTGTGTGACTGAAATACTGTGCCATCCATAAATATTAACAGTCAAGAAAAAATTGCCTTTGTAGTGAAGTCAAGAAACCTTTTATGATTAAAATATGAATACAACATCTTGGTCTATGTGTGTTCTCACTGAACGCAATGGACAAAACTGATAATACACATTCCCTGTTTGTTTGTTTTTATTTCTTTTGAACAAAAAGAAATAAAAAATACAAGCTCAATAATGCTTGCAAAATACCTAAAAAACCAATATCTATAGTGTTGGTCAATGAGATGTGCAATTGCGGTGCACCTGTGCCTGCAGAATGCTTACATGTGGAGAAACTGACCAAGGCTCCTTTCCTTTTAAGTTTTCCTCATCCCTTGTGGTAAGGGCATACATGGTCACTGGATAAGCTGCATGCCATTGCCACCCTGCAGGTCCATCAGGCATTAAAAGAGCTGCACAAAGGTACTACCAACCTGGGGCTTATGCAGGAACTGCACTCTGCAACTGGCCCATGCTCTATGGGCGACAAAAGTCACAGTGCATGCCCTGTGGAGGACAATGTCCACTTTGGTGGTCCAGGATAGGTATTTATGGCTGAACCTTGCAAAGACGCGGGACACAGAAAAGGTTCTCCCTCTAGATGCCCCCATTTGAAATCTGATAGGTGACAAGTCCAAATTAGATGGACCAACTTCGAGAAGGAAGCCTCAGACTAACATAAATATACTTCTAACATCTACAGATAAACTTGCAATTGAAAAAGAAGCCACTGACACAGTCTTTGTTTTCAAAATCCAATGCCCTTAGTAAAGCTTAGTAAAATGAGAGCTAATGAAATAAGACAAAGGCATTAAAAAGAAAATTAATGAAACTGAGAAACTTTGAAGGTGTAGCCTAGCCATGGCAGTACAAGTCAGTGTGTGTGTTTTATCTCTTCATAGTTCCATAGTTTATCTACATGGTTCACACAGCATGTTGTAGTTTAAAAGAGAAAATGGGGTTTGAGGCTAAAAACAAATCAATGGGAGAGTTCTTGAATATTTCAGCCATTAAACTCACATTCTGCATTCTGTAACTTCCACAGTCAACAAATTTCACACTTCTATTTTCATTACCATTTATATCCATGTTGCACCATCGGATACATACTCTACATGAAAATCTTTCTTCCGGCATTCTTGATTCTATTGGGTTTTAGAAGTTTTACGAGGAGTATGTCTCATCTTGAAATTGATGAGGTTTTAATCCTGGAAGACCCAGGATCAGATGACAACTCTTCCAACAACAACCTGGAAGAGATGATGAGCTCTTCAACCCTCCTGCTAAACATCAACATGTTCATCTGCCCCACTGCCAAGCTTTTATTTCTGAATGGCCAATACCTAAAATAGTAGAGAATTTATTCAACTGCGATATTGCAGTTCCACTGGGTCTGTCTCTATTTCTAAATCCGATCTGACTCACCTTCTCCTCCTAGCTCGGCCCCCACCCAATCTGTTAACTGATGAATAAACATCCTTCAGCATGGATCAACATCTACAAACTTAACTAAGAAAATTATTTCACCACCCTAACAGATGCTGGTATTATTTTTTCCTGGCAGTATGTTAACCTGTTATTAGCTTGAGGATACGGTGACCAGGAAGGGACCTTCTTGGTTCATTTATTTGTATTGTGCCCACAACATATTAATATGTGTAACGTGATACTATGTCATGGCCACGTTATATTAATTTGTGGGAACGTCATAGCATAGTTGAGGCCACAACATATTAACTTGTGGGAACGTGATAATATGCTGTGGCCAAGAGATCAGTTTGTTGAGGGAACAACATCCATTCTGGTGGCCACAACTCATCCGTTCCCAAAATATCTAAAATTTAATATCACTTCCACACATATACATGCCTGAAATATGTACATGCGAAGTATACATCGTTCCAGAAGAGACATGGATCAGCACCATCTTTTGGATTTTTAGAGGTGAACACAATATTAATAGAGGAAAACAGCCACAATTAAACAAGACAACAAGAGGTAACAGGTGATTTTTATTGTTTATCAGTATGTAAATGTATATGGAGGAGGCTAGTTTTAAATGTATTTTATACCACAGATGCCATTTGATCAAGCTTGAGCTAACGAATTTGTACGTATTTTATGAGGTCAGCGATCCATGTAAATTCTTGCGATGTGAAACGTACAACAGAATATGATTATTAGAAAAAATGGACAATAAGCCCCATGTCTAACACCAACTCAGTATGTGTTTTATCCTTGATGTAAGTACATTTGTAAGTGTATGTTTATTTAGTATATTATTAATGTCCCACGAGTGTTTTATCATCAAATGCAATGTATTAAATACTTGCCAGTTACTTCTCAGTGTTTGAAGTATGATTATTTTAGGGGATCTTCATTAAGTCAATGTTCTTTATTATTCTGACAGACCCTTATCAGTGTTGCACACAGAAGAGGCTTTTTATTTCTGGTTGACATTCTCCACACGCTGCACAATCTGCAATAGCAACAACATAACGGAGCCAAAGAACAGTTTTCTATAGTTCAGCAGCGCTGAAGAATAGATGTATATAGAAGAGATTAAAGAAGAGGTTAAATAAGTATGCAGAAGTATATAAAAAAGAGTATATATATGCATAAGTTATAAAAATCATTCCTGTAAGGGAGAGGCAGAAACTGAAGCAGGATCCAGTTGCGGATGTTTATTGGGGATATCCATAATCAAAGTCGAAGTACAGGCAAAAAGGGTGGTAATAAACAGAGACAGTCCAATCCAGGAGTCAAACAAAGGGGCTAGGCAAAAATCAGAAAACGAGAACCAAATAATAGGTAAATCACAGGAAAGCATGCAGTAAAAGAGAATGCTTAGTAGTCAGGTGTTAAGCTGGCAATACTTAGAACGTGGCCATGTGGGCAAGGTTTTATAGCTGCTGGGGAAGCAAGTTCAGAGTTCAAAGTTCAGGAGTTCAGCAGAGGGAGCACGAGCAGTCAGTATTCCGGTGAGGGCCCCACTGGCGTGATGTTACACATACACATGAATGTATAATTATTTTATATACATACAAAATATATACATGTTTTTAAATAAAATGCTTTTACAATAAGTACAAAAATCTAACCATAGCAAACATCACTTATTTCCTTGTTATTGCAACATTACTGTGATAATGAATTACAAGGTCATCACACATTATGATTGTTTTAATTCCCAGCACCCACAAACGCTGTCTAAAAGCATTTTATGCATGCCTATATATATACTTATATATATATGCTATACTTTAATCGTAGTTTCACATTACAACATTACCTCAAATATGTTTACTGGTCAGCAGTAAACATATGCATTTCTACATTACATAGAAGGTCACAGCAATAAATACACTACATGAACACTACATGAACAATGGACAGGTCAGTCTTCTTACATCTGACAAAAGTCTATACTTCTTATCCAGAAGTTCTGTGCAGAACATCTCAAAGTTCTTTCTCTTACCAAAAACAAATGTTATCCTGGTATACTGATGTTACCAACAAATGCTTCAGTAGAGCATATCTAGTTCATCAATAAGAAACGTGTTCTTTTGCAATAGTTAATGTTGCTATGAACATTTGTCATTGAACACCATAAATCCAAATCCCTATGTGGTTAAGTGATTTAACAAACACTAACATTAAGGGTTTCATTCAGAGCTTAAATTAGATTTGCTGTCAGGTTCCTGGCTCTCTGTCTTGAATATTTCTTGATTATATCTAGGATCCTGACATGCCCTGTGTGTCGTGTCAGAGTGTGTTGTTTTGATCCTGACTCCCTTCTTGTCTTTGTTCTTGTTTCTTGGAGTCAGGATCCGAACGCAGCGCTCTGGGTCCTCGTCTGGTAAAGCATATGGCCTCTGTTTGGTTTACATTCGCCATGTGCTCTCCAGTCACGCGTCTTGTCCCCGCCCCTTGTTCTCTTGTTTTGTTTGCGCTCATGTTGCGCACCTGTTCCTAGTTTGTCCGTGTTACTTAATGCCCTCGTGTTTTCTGTCTCTTGTCTTCGTCCGGCACTTGTCTTACACCGCCACCTTGTCTGCGCCGCGCACCTTGTCTTGCGCCGCGCACCTTTGTCTTGCAGTCTTGATCCCGTCACAGTGAGTCTTGTCTGGTCGTGTTTTTGTCCCGCGTCTGCCCTGTCCATTTTTGTCGGTTTTAGTTTCATTCTAGTTCCGGTTTTTTGGAGCTCTTTTGTTCAAGTTTTATTGCTGTTTTTTGTTCACGTTTCCCCCTCGTGGGTTGTTTTGTTTTAAAGATTTTTCTGTTTAACGCTGTTCGCGTCTGCGTTCGTTAGTCCGTGACCCCTGACATTTGCACTAATATAAAATAGCACATGTATTTAAAACAAATGGTTCCAAAAATTTCTAACCAGAGCTTCGCTCATGTCACTGTTCTTAAATGTGTCCTGTAAGTGCACAAAGCTGCTTTTATATTTTTAGTAAATTGACACTGTATTGCCTTATGATAATAACCAACAGATAACACCTTTGTATGATATTAAGTGAAAGGTATGTTTGTTTACAGATTTTGCATCTGCTGAGTGTGAACTGTTAAGCATGGGATTATCAATTTATAATGCCTACATTTTAACAGTTGTATATTCATCTTTGCATGCATGCAAACATAATGCATGTAAAATCATCAACTTGCAGAGAAATGCTTAAATATCAAAGGCAGTGTTATAGTGAAGTATATTTGGAGTGTTTGTTTAATGTCTTAAATGTTCTGTTTTCTGTGACTTCTGTTATGATCTCTGTAAATACAAATAATGCTAATAGCTTTTCTCGTGTGAAATTTAGGGCCTCACGGCGCTCAACTCACAGATGGTAACCGCAACAATCGCGAACATCAATAACATTATACAGAATAAGTGTGCTAGCTCTCAAAATCATGCTACAGCTAGCTGCTGCTATGAATTTTGAGCTTGCCGTCCTCTTACAGTGATGTTGTTAGTGTTAGATGTTGGCCTTTTTTTTTTTCTTATAGTCAATGCGTACAAATTCCGTGAGCTCAAGCATGATCAAATGGTGTCTGTGGTGACAGAGTATAATGCATTTAATCCAATACAATATGACCCATTACCTTGTCTTGTTCAATTGTGTCTATGCTTTCCTCATGTGTTCTTATTAAAATATCTAAAGATTGTGCTAATCCATGTTTCTACTGTGGAATAAACCCTACAAGATCATCATTCGTGGAACCAGAAAGGATGTCGTTCCTCCATAATAAGAAGTTGTGGCCAAAAAGATCCTTTGAGGAAAGACATCCTAAGGAACCACATCACGTGTGCATGCCATAAGTAGTGCTTCCTCAACAAACTTTTCTTTGGCCACAACATATCACATTCCCACAAGATAATATTATTGGCCTCGACAGGCTATGACGTTCCACGACTTAATATAACGTGGCTAAGGACTAGTATAGTGTTACCGTGTAACAGGTCGTGGCCACAATAAAATAAATTGTGAAGGTCCCTTTCCGGTCACTGTACCTTTAAGCTAACAAACAGTTTTAATAATTTTAACACATACTGCCTGGAAAAATAATACCAGTCTGTTAGGGTGGTGAAATAATTTCCTTAAAGTTTGTACATGTTGATCTGTGTTGAAGGATGTTTATTCATCAGTTTACAGATTGGGTTACGGTTCTAGGGTGATTGTGACTGGATCTACAGTTTACATTTGAGGTAAGGACAGGTTTATTGAAATTGATACATAAGGAATGCTAGAACTCTCTAGAATTCTAGCTTTTACATGCCCAGTTGGTGTTGACAGAACCGACTAACATGGTCATACCCGTTGGATCACGTAAGAACTCAGCCTGCTGCATTTTTGAACTGGCTGGTGTTTTTGTGTAGCCACCCTGTGAGGCATTGCAATATTTAAGTCATAATCCATAATCAGAATATGATTACAAAAGGTTTAGCGGTTTTCAGGAAGGTAAGGAACAGGGTATTAGTCTTACAGGCTTTAGAAAACTGTTCAATAATGAGTGAGTATCACGGTGTTTCCCCGAGAGTTGGGAGATCAATGATGAAGTCTATTGCAATGTGCGACCAGGGTCTCTGTGGAGTGGGCAATGGCTGTAGCAAACCTGCTGGTAATTGTTTGGGTGTCTTTGAAGTTTGACAGTTATTACAATTGTGAATGTGTTGGATGGTGTCACTTGTTAAGCGGCCACCAAAAGCGATTTCGGAGTAGTTGAATAGTAGCAGTTACACCAGGGTGACCAGAGCTGAGAGATTCATGAACCTGAGGGAGGCGTTTGCCAGAGGACAGCAGGAACAAAAATGAGATTAGTAGGGCATTCTGAAGGGTGGATCTTGGCTGTTTAAGTGGTTGATTTCAGTGACAATATCATTGAACAGGAGCTACTAACAGACTTTCAGGGATGATATTTTACTGTATGGATGAGTCAACCACCTTGTCAGTCTGGCGCGTTAGAGCGATAGAGCTTTGGTATTCTTGGATCCAGGATGGTATGTTACTTTGAAATTAAATCGTGTGAAGAAGAGCACCCATCAAGCCTGCCTGGGATTTAGTCTTGTAGCAGAATGCAGGTATTCAAGATTCTCATGGCTGGTTAACACACAGAAAGGATGGAAGGCTCCCTCAGCCAATGGTGCCATTCTTCTAGGGCTAACTTCATAGAAAAGTAGGAAAAAGAGTACATTTTGGCTGGGGAGCCATGTCGTTGGGAAAGCAAGGCACGGCCCCTTATTAGGCGTCTACCTCAATGATGAATGGATCATCTGGGTCTGGGTGCTTGGTATGGGCACGGAGTGAAGCGAGTCTTGAGATCTTGGAAGGCTTCCTGAGCTTCTGTAGTCAGACCAGTTTGGAGGTGTCGTTTGGTTAGGGCTATCAGGTACAGTAACAGAACAGAAGTTACGAATAAATCTCCCATAGATGTTAGTGAACCACAGAAATCATTGCAGCTGTAACAGTACTTGGTTGTTGCCACTCCAGAGACAGCTTGTACCTTTCTGTCGCCCATAGAAACCCCCTCCTGGCTGATTACGTAACCAAGGAAGGAGGTACTGGTTTAGTGGAACTCACATTTCTCCTCTTTGACAATTGAAATTGGATTAAGCATTTGAGTACTGCTCTAACATGATTGTGTTCCTCAAAAGAATTTGAGTAGATCAGAATATCATTGATATACACCATGACCCAAAAATGTAATGAATGCATAAAATAACTTTTTGGTGTTTGACATTGCATGTATCGTCTTGTCAGTTACACACTTTCACTTTCCTCTCATCCATAGCAACTCCCTCATGACTGATAATGTATCTGAGGACTGATGCTGATCTGATGAACTACGCATTTTCTTTGCGTAAAGCTGATTATGAATTAGGCACTCTAGGACTGCTCTGACACGCTAGATGTGGTCTTCAAGCGTCTGAGAGTAGATCAATATATCATCTATGTAAATGATAACCCATTTGTAAAGCATATCTGAATATGTAGTTCATGAATGACTGGAATACTAAGGGGCTGTTAGCTGAACAAAGGGCATCACTAAATACTACGTGAGTGTCCACTAGTGGTAGAAGGCCGTCTTCTATTCGTCCCTTCACAAATGTGAATTAAATTCTATACCTACATAGATCTAACTTGGTGTAATACTTTGCCTTTCGTAACTGCTCCAGAGGGCTGGAACCGAGGGAAGCGGGTAGCGGAACTTGACTGTGATGTCATTAAGACCTATTAATCAATACAGAGTCGTAGACCAACATCCTTCTTTTTAACAAAGAAAAAACCCGCTGCTACTGGGGAGTTTGAGGGTCGAATAAAGCCCTTAGCCAATTCTTCGTAACATATGCTTTCATGGCCTCAGACTCAGGTTGGGCTAGTGGAAAATTCTTCCTTTAGGAGAACTGCACCGGAATTAAATCTATGCGCAATCAGTGGTTTGATGGGGAAAAGAAGGAAACCCCCTTTTGCTAAAGGCCTCCCTTAGATCAGCATATACAGTGGGTAACATAGCTTCAGACTCGGCTATTTCTTCTTGAGGTGTGTGACAGGGAATGTAACAGAAACTTGAGCTAGACATTAATACATGTTGAGCCCCATCTTCTGATTTGCCCCTCAGACCAAGAGATTATAGGATTGTATTTTGCAACCAGGGTAGACCAAGGATTATGGTGTGATTTGGAAAATTATTACATAGACGTGTATGTCTTTGGAATGTAAAGCACCGACCTGTAATTTAATCTTCTCTGTAATTTGCTGTATGGTTCCCTTGCCGGTGGACGTCCATCTGTGGCTTCCACTGCTAGAGACGAATTGCAGGTGGTTAGGGTTATCTGATGCTTTTAGGTAAATTCACTGGAGCTGAAATTGCCAGCCACTAGAGTCTATTAGGCTAGAGTGGTAATACAATTAGATAAAATTAGTTAAAGGAACACTTAGAGTAGAAGCTTGAGATATGGGAACTGTAACAGCACTCACCCACTGATTCTCTTGATGGTTGTGTTCGGGACAAGAGGACTTGAAGTGACCAGACTGACCGCAGTATAGACATAAGCGGTGCCTTCTCTGATGTTCTCGCTCCTCAGGTGTCAGGTGAGTAAGCCGAGCTGCATAGGTTCATGTCTATATGGTTTTACCCAATGTTTGAGGTGATAGAGAATGATCTGGGCAATGTGCGCATTAGATCTAACTGGGAAGGAGTGAGACTCCTTCCCCATCCTGGCATGCTAATTCGGACTGGAGCTTTTGATTTAGACCCCTCTGGAACAGTAACCTGAGCGTAGTCTCTATCCAGTCAGTTTGAGCTGCCAGAGTTCAGAAGGAGAGGGCATATTCAGCACAGTTAATTCCCCTTGGGACAGCGATAGTAGTTTTCACTAGGGCATTTTCCCTCCACAGAGTGTTTGAAAACTTCTTGGAACCGTTTGAGAAGGCCTCGTATGTGGGAAAACTGCTCCATCCTCTCGCCATACAGCAGAGACCCTTTCAAGCGCCATCCCAGAGAGTAAAAGAGCTGATGAGGGCTATACGGCTTGTTTCTGTGGAGTAGAGAGGGTTGCTGGTTAATGAACAATGAGCATTGTAAAGGAAACCCTTACATAGCGGGATCTCGTCGAACTTCACAGGGAAGGCCATTCATGGATTGATTGAATTGGTGGGAACAGGAGATCGCTAACTGGCAAGGGAACAGGTGCTGAGTGAGGAAGCGGATTGGCAGATCAGTAATGAAATCGAGAGCAATGTGTGACCAGGGGACGTTCTGGTGTGGGTAGGGGTTGTAATAAGCCTGCCTGGAGTTTCTAGGCATCTTGGACTTTTGACAGATGGTACAGTTATTAACAAGTTGTGGTCTCGGCTGATAAAATTGGCTACCAAAACCGTTTTTTTGCAGGAGATGGATCGTGGCTGTAATGCCTGGGTGGACAGAGCTGGGTAATTCATGAACCTGGATCAATACTCGTTGTAAATGTCAAAGGCGGAGATGTATACATTTATGTGAGTTCATTTATTGTTTAAAAATACTTGTTTGAAATGTTTTAAGTTAAGGGTACTTTAAGAGGTATTATTAAAGCGTAACAGATCACATGGTTGAATTGAATGTGGGAGCGTTGCATTATGGGTAAAATTAACATGGCAGAGAAAAGCAGATGGCACATAGCCTGGAAAAATAATTGAATTTATCTGCATGGTCTAAAGAGGGCACATGGTAAATTCATGTTTAAGTCTGTTCTGTTTTTATAGTTTGTGTAATGTTGTTTTATGTCAGTTTTGTACAGTATATGCTTTATCTTTGTAGTTTTCACGGTGTCAGCTCACATGTGATAACCCTCAGCGTTGACAGAGAAGGCAACACTAAGCGTGGCAAACAATGTATATAACAATAATAGAAGATGCCATGACTCTTGTGTTTGTTAATTTTTTTTTTTATTTACCACAGTTATTTGAACCCCAAAATAGATGAAACACAGGAGAGAAAAGACACAGAAGGCAAGCTAACCGGCTAGCATGATGCTAATGGAACTGCGTTATATATATGGGTAACAGTCACAAGCTAGTGGTATCTGGTTAATTTAACAATCAATATAGCAACAAATTTGCTGTACAGTATTTACTGTAACTTATTTACAGTGTTGCACTATAAATGTAATTTATTTAAAAACATATTAAACATAAGAATGTTTAGTTACTAAAATAGTAAATTAGTTTAATTGACTATTTAAGCTTTCCCAGTAGCCTTCAGTAATTCATCTATGAAAATGATTCATAAAACATGACTATCAATTGATCCTCGTTTACTTTCTGACACAATGAAAAGACTGTTTTTAATTAAAACTATGATTTGTGGAGAAAGAAATACAGGAGCAAGATAAGAAAAAGGAGAAAAGATGGAGATTAGATTAATGTCCACTGTGCCCAGAATGGGATTAGCATTATTACAATGTATTCATTTTAACAATGCAAACACCTAGCATAAATACAGTCATAATACTGAATAAAAATAAAAAATAAACATCAACTATAGATCTTCTGCATTTCCAGTTTGTAGTGTGGAACATTCATGTTAGGAATCTGTTATCTTGACAAATTATTTATGCTACTGCCCACTGACATGCTTTTAAATCTACATTACCCCTGAACTCCTAGCAAGCTCTATTACAGTACCTCTGTATTTATAAAACCTTATGTTTGGCCCTGCTCCCAAGCACTGACACAGCGTACTTGCTGACAAGATACTCTTCTCATAGTCTTTTAAGTTGTTTACTGTTATATCAAAAATGAAATATCTTTGTATTTATGTTTGCTATGTATAAAATCCAAGCAATTGAATATTACTATTAGGGTTGGAATGATGCGTTAAATTCGCTGATTTGCGTGGAATGCGTCCAGTGTTGGCAAGTTGGTGACTTTGTCTCTAGATGTGACGACTGTTGAGACAACCTTAGCAACTTCTCAAAAAGAGACTAGTGACAAATCTAGTGACTTTTTGGACAAACCATAGCTTCTTTCAGTAGACTTTAGTGCGTAATTTAAAACCCAGATGGAGGCACACTGTGTGAAAAAAACAAATAAGCAAGACTCTTACTCTATAATGATTCTTTGCATTTAAAGTATATCATAAACCACTTCACAGCTACTGTCTTTGCTTTATTTATTTAGCAAAGGTTTTAGCATAACAGCAGTTATTGTTATTTAAGTCACATTAAGTTACTATTTTTTTATACTAGCGCCATTGTCAGATGACAAAGAAAAAAAGTGAAGGGGAACAGCTTTACTATGTTTCAGCTGACTTCAAATAAGCGAGAAGGTGTAGCCACTAATAACGCAGACACTAGTCCAGAATAAAACGTAAAATGATTTGGTGACATCACGAATATGTAAATTTGCATATGATGTCATCCGTTGCCATTCAACTTATCAAGCAGACTTTACTACTTTTCGATTTGAAACCGTTGGCAACACTATTGCCGTGTCACGTCATGTTTCACAAAAACAAGACTCTAGAACAGAAACTAATGACTAATTGGTTGGTGTGACAAATGCATAATATAACCAAAATGCCACCTGGACATTGAATTATTAACGAAGCCATGCTGAATGGTGAGCTGCACAGGACAGCAAGCTGTCAGCCTGTGTCTTTATTTACCAGGACCCCTGTAACTCATTCTATTCGGGCTGAGCTCTTTGTACCACGTTATTCATATCTTTCTGGGGTAAGGCAACAAAGGGAGCTGTCCATATCTACCATACATGTTCTCGAACAGCAGGTTTGTGATCCCAGTTGTCACAACATCCCCTTACTGCATAAGTTGATCACTCATTGTTGGAAAGTCCCAAATGCATTTTAAGAGGTGGTCCCTTACCTGGCATAGGGCATGCGCTGCTGTCTCAGAGCCAGTCTTGGTGCAATTGGTGATGACAGTCTGAATGGTGGATAATTGCCAAAGCCTTGCGTGGCACTTGCCTGTTATAGACATGTCACGTCACCAGTAGTCTCTTTGAATTGAACTTGACATGACATGGGACAGCAATCTCAAATCACAGTAGCAGCAGCTAGCTGTGGCATGATTTTTCAAGAGCTTATATATATATATATATATATATGAGAAAATAAAGAAAATAGATACAAACACAGCAAACAATTTTACAGAATTTGCCAAGAGAAAAAACATGCTAATTAGCTTTGGCATTCGCAATATTATACTGCATCATACGCATGTTTACTTTAATAAAGTCATTACACAACTGTATCATGTCTATTTGCATTGATTAGGTTGTATTCAAATAGGTTATCAAATGTAACGTATTATACTGCTATTGCCACTTATTCTCGGTGTTTGAAGTATGATTATTTTGGGGATCTTCATTAAATCATGTCCTTTTACTTTTAAATTCTGACAGACCCTGATCGTTTGTTACACAGAAGAGGCTGTTTATTTCTGGTGACACATTTGTTCTCAGGCACTGCACAATCTGCTAAAAGCAAAAACATAACGTGGACCACTATTCATGGGTGCTACGCTGACCAGTTAAATTAACCAAGGTAATGTTGTAGTGTGAAACTATTTTTATTAAAAACAAATGTAGAGGCTACATATTGGATGTACATGTAATGAAGGGTCTGGCCTTGCAGTATCCATTTGCAGGTTTTATTTCCGTAAACAAACAGTCAGACAAACAAAACAACAAACAGATATCGTAGCTAAGGCAGAATCATAAACGTGGGGCAAGGGTCGTGGCATGCAGCAAACAATCAAAAGAATCAAAAACGGTCAAAAATAGGCAGGCAGCAAACAAGAAAAAAAAGTCCAAGATTGAAATGCAGTAAAGCGCAGATGTTGAAGAAACCACTCAGAATTGTCACGGGAAAAACAAGACTTCACAGAAATGAGAGTTATTCAACAGTTTATATACTAGGGGGGAAATAAGTAACAGGTGCACAGAAAATGGTCAATCACAGGTATGTGGCATTATGGAAATCAGTATTCTGGCAAAGGATCGTAAGACAATACAATCAATTTACTAAAACATAAAGCAGCTTTTGTGCCTTACAGGACACGTAGGGACACAAGAACAGTGATGTGAGCGAAACTCTGGCTAGAGATTTTTTTGAAACAATTTGTTTAAATGCATGTGCTTTTTTATATTAGTGCAAATCTAATTTAAGCTCTGAATGGAAACCCTTAATGTTAGTGTTCATTAAATCACTTTAGGGATTTGAATTTATGGTGTTAAATGACAAATGTTGATAAGCAGCATTAACTATTGCAAAAGAACACATTTCTTATAAAAACACAGTTCTTATGAACTGTATATGCTCTTCAAGTCTGAAGCATTTGTTGGTAACATCAGTATACACTAAATACTTGAACCTCTTCTGAACACATCTTTTTCTTCTTTGATGCAAGAAAATATTCTTTTGAGACACCATGTCTGCAGTTGACTGGTACCGCAACACTAATTTTGAAGGCACATTAGAATTTCCCAGTGCCCTTTCAATAGGCAATGAAGATTAACTAAAAACCTCTACAATTGCAGAACTGGATGAGTGGTTATTAGAGTTCTCAGCGAACAGTTTACATTTGTGTTTGAGAAGAGAAAGAACTTATCAATGTTCGGCACAGAACTTCTGGATAAGAAGTGCTGGATAAGAAGACTTTTTGTCAGATGTAAAGAAAATAAAACAATTATACATTCATGTGGTATGTTTTTTTATAACTTAAAATAATTCTGCATACTTATTTAACCTCTTTAATATCTTATATATACATCTATTCCTCAGCGCTGCTGAGCATGAAAACTATTCTTTGACCTCCCATTATGTTGTTACTATTGCAGATTGTGAGTGTGTGGAGAATGTCACCAACTCAACGTCAATTTATCGCAGTGTCATTGATCACCTGAATAACCTACCTCAGGCAATGTGTCTCTTGTTGGGACTAACTATCCATGAATGTAAAATACACAATGTGCATGGAAAACACTTAGAATGCAGTTTGTGAAGTGAATAGAAAATGGAATGCAGTGTTTCCTTTCAGTGTTTAAATGTGGTTCTGCGTAGATCTTATTTACCATTTTTACATTAATGTTTAGAAATAATAAATATTTAAAGGGCATTGTTTATGTTTATTATTTAAGTGAAATAATTATGGTTTTCTAAATGTTTGATCATTATAAATACAAAATTATCCACTGGAAACAATGTAGTCATTAAAACATCATTAAACAGTTAAACAGGTGAGGACTGATTTAACAAGTTTTAAATACAAAATCTAACCACAAGTAGTGATGACAGGCCCAAAAAACATGGCATGAATAACACCATCAACAACTTAAATTAACATAAAGTGCCCTTTAGACTGTTGGGTTGGGAAACAAGCCACAATTAACAGCACAAGTGTAAAAACAGCAATGAAATAGTGCAAAAATGAAACTGAAATGTATAGTACAAAAACAATAATTAGCTTATCCAGGTTAGGCCAAACAGGGTAGGGCCTATTAAGGTATCCTTCAGTTTTTCAGCTAACGTTTTCTCCAGTCACCAGACTTCTTTCCTTTCTGCTTTTTGAAGGCCATTGAACTTTGAGATGAAGCTTAGTTTTCCTTGTGATTCAGCTTTTTCTGCATTGTCATTAGCAGATTTCAGGAGGACCCTCATATCCTCCTTTAGTCTCTTCTTTTTGGATTTTAACTATCTGGGAAATCAATGAATGCTCTTTGAGGTTCTCCACCATTACCTCCTTGTTGACTAAAACCCTCTCTCAACAGAGGCATGGCCATGTGAAAGGATCAAGTTTCACTACCTCCCATAGATGGCACACTCTGGATATATGGATAAATGTTTGTGGTAGAATACATCCAAACTTCCACTTTCTGGAGTGAAGTTTCTAAAGGAATCTGATGCTGTCATTAGGCTGTGGTCATAAGTGACCAAACTCCCTCAGCATTTCTCTTCAATGCTTGGTTTCCACATAGAGCCGCAGAACAGTGGTGGGTTTTCGGTTCCTACCTCTTTGCTCTTGAGGAACACTCTTGGATCCTAAACAGAAAGGGTTCTCACAAGAGGATATTTAAGTGGTGCCTTTTCAAAAGCATGGAGACAATCTTTAGCCAAAACAGCTTGCAGTTCTGCCTAAACTCCAGCCCCAGCCTCTTAGCATCCAAGTTTTCTTCATGTGCTCTACCAGGGCGTGCTTTGTGACAAATACCACTCTCAGTTTGGTAACATCCATGTGGTTGACTGGGTCAGCAGTCAACTTGTAGAAACTTTAAGGTAATTGTTGCATTCTTCATGATGCTGGGTGTGAAAATTTCATTAGACTTCTAAACATATTGGTGAGAGCCCATTTATAAATGGCAACATTTGTTAATGACAAACATCTGTCTGGCAAAACTTCAAAAATAGTGTGATTTCCCTAGCCACCATTAGAAGAAGTTGAGCTTTGCTGGGAAGAGGTCATCTTTGAACAATCATCTGAGCACTCTTGAATGATTTAGAAGATGGTTCTGTTACCGTTTTCCCTTCGGCAGCTTTGATGTACATTTTCAGTGAAGGCAAAATCTGTAGGCACGCTTAGCCACCTTCACCCTTTTCCCAGCCATCGGTGACTACAAAAGTCAACACACTGGACACACTGTCTCAAACTTCTTATATATATTTGTTCTGCAGTGTGAAGACACATGAAAAAGATGTAAGATAGCTTAAAGGTTCTTGATTATCATTCCAGAATCTCAGAGTGAATGTGAGCTGGCTTTTCTTCACCCGATTTAAACTTTCTTCAATAGAAGACGTAACCAGACTCTTTCTTGGCTTTGGTTTCATCAGGAAGAGGAAATTAGGAGCTATCCCAAACACAGCGGGTATGCCACTTTATTCTTCCCATTTTAAACTGCTTTGCTTTGTTACTGTAGGAAACATGGTTTGGAAAATGTCCTCTACATGCTCACATGATTTGTAAGAATAGTGGCTTGTTACAACTTTGTTGCCCAGCATATTTCTGCTTTAAATGTTGGATTAGAGCTAACAGATGTTTTTATGATGCCTTGGGAGTTGCTGGTTGACTATTGTGGATTAGATGAATCTGGGGGTACAGGTGCAATTTCCTTTGCTAATCCATTGGCTGTTTCCTCTGCACAGCTGCTTGACTGAGTGGATATAGCTGTGCTGCTTAATGCATTGCTTGTCTGCTGAAAACATCCCCAATACAGGACCTGGATAATGAAGTCATCTCATCTTGATGCTTTTTCCCTAAAATAACAACAACAAAAATAGAAGGATTTAATATAACAATGCATAATATAAATAAGTAGTATGAATGTAAAAATAGTATGTATGTAGCATAGCCTATTAAGTATATAAATGATAAAAATAAGGAAAAGAATAAAAAAGAATTAATTACAGGGCAGGGCTGCAGTGTTATGAGAAAATTATTTCGTTGATTATTGCTCTTAATATTGTAAAGATTACATTAACACTACAATAAGGTTTCATTTGTTCCCATTAGATAATGTATTAACTAATATGAATGCATTTGCACATATTGACAAAGATTAATAAATGTGAGTAAATAAGAATACAGCTGTTCAATGTTTGTTCATGTTTTCAGTGCAATAATGTTAACAAATTCAACTTTTATTTTAATAATGCATTAGTAGTTGTTAAAATTAACAATATTAAAAATTATTTAATGGCATAGAAATATAATTCATTATTAGTTCATGTTAGGAGACCCAAAGTCCTGAAAACCTTGAAAAAAATAAATAATATTAATAATTCTAAGGAAAACTTTAAAGTGTTCGGGTCCTAATAATTTGCACTTTAGTAGACTAAATTAAATCTTACATCAATTTATTAAACAATTCATTAAATTTGAATCATCTATCAATACAATCCAGTTATGCGGGTTTTACAGTACATTAGCGTAAAACTGATCGAAAGTATATGTCCTCTGCGCCCTCGTGTGGTGTATTTAAAAGGTAGGGTGTTTCAGTACAGAATAATAGCAGATATCTGATCAGGGTTTGATAGCCGTTGTATGATAGTCGTAAACAGCCAAGTCAATCAGTATATCAGACTGTGAGTCACACTCTGAATCTCGTCTGATCTACGCCATCGACTCTGACGGTGAGTCAGCCGTTATCTTTGCTATCGTCACGATCTAATATCGTAAACAACAATGAGCGTACGCGGCACTTTCTTCATTAACACCACAATCTGCGGCATACAACCCTTGCTTTATGTGCCGTTGCTATCGAATTAAATATTCTTGCGAGTTCATCTCGAGCTTCTTTTACGCGAGACATTTCAGGATGTGCCATGGTTTTGCTGTTTAGAAAACATGTTCATTAGTTTTGACTTACGCTGTTTTATCACAGAAACATAATAGACTACAGAAATATGATAAGCGTTTGAAAACAGTGGTAAAGGCAGTACTCACCGTCTCCGCTTTCTTCTCAGGCAGACCATCATCATGGCTTTTCTGGGAAGGATATTTTCTCGTACTTTTATTTGGTGTTGTGACCGCTGGATTGGGCATGAGAACAGGTAAATGCATCTCATGCAAGCTTTGTAGATGTTGTGCATCGTGTCAGTAAATGCAACCCAGTGTCCATGGTTCAGATTCAAATCCCCGCAGTGTTTGTGAAGTGCTTTAGTGTGATTGGTCGAGTCTTACCAGCGTTGAATTAACTAACATCAATCACCAGATCAATGATCAAGCACAAACTCATTTAGTATGAAATTAAAGTCAGCCTGTTTTATGAATTGATTTATACTCACCTGATTGCCAAGAAAGTTGATTTCTGCCATAATGTTTATATAACCGTCACTGAAATACAATTAAAAGCTGACAACTAGATTTCCCAACATATCAAATTAAAAATAGGTATACTATAATAACAAACAACTTCCACCTGGAAACAACAAAGTCGTAATTAAGCATTCACACCTTTCACACTTAGGAAAATAAGTAGCAGTTAAATTGCTTGCTTCTGTCTTTTGCCATTCTAAAAACCTGTTTACTATCACTAGTGGTCATAGTATTTCGGTATTAGCGGTTCTTGTAATTGTTTAACATATATTGGGTAATCTGTAGTTTGCTTTGTGTTTTGCTGACATGATAGTTATTATATCAAAATGTGCTATATAACAGTATACTTAGAATGTATGATAACAAGAGTAAAACTTGTAACTACATTCAATAATCCCAGGATAACTTAATTAAATGTATACATCCATATTTAGATGATGAGACCTGTTTAATTGTCTTATAAATTGTAACAAAGGGGATCACATATTTAATACAATTCAGTTCTATTCATAGTGTTTTTCACAATGGACATTGTTTCAAAGCAGCTTACAGAAAAAATGCTCTAGAACTAGTGCCTTAACTTCATAGGTCCTCCAAATATTATATATCTATATATTTACTCATTAGTCAGTTTACTAAGTACACCTGTTCAGTTGCTTGTTAACGCAAATGTAATTAGCCAATCATGACAGGCAGACAAAATCCTTTTCTCTGCTGTTCTTTTAAAATTACTTACAATTGCAGACAACACAATTTAATAATTATAAAAAAATAATAATTGCGTTGCTTCTTAATTGGTTAAAAATAGTTAAAAGAGTTTTACAAAGTACATATCATCTCTGCTGTGTTACATTTTTCTGTGTAATGCCTGATTTAACTTAGTTTTCAGAGACATCTTGTGATTTTGAGGCACATGCTTGGCTAAATAACTGCTAAAGTAAAGTTAAGTAAACTGTAAAGTTAAAGTGGAAATTAAGCACTCAGTCCAATAAATGTAGCAATTTGAAAGAAAAGTACAATGTTTTGTTATATCTTGCAGTTCTACAATCTGTCACAGGTTTTGTTGGCTCCATGTACACTACAATAAGCATTTCTGTACCATGTTCTGTACCACACACTTGCTTTGAATGAAGGTGATCATGGACAGAAAGGACTTTTGAGCCTGTGCTAAGAACTATTTCTTCTGCATTTGAGCCAATATGGTGAGGGTACTGAGCAGTGGTACCATTACAGGTGGATTATTATTAGGGGTCAAGTATCTGTTAGTATTATTCTTCTTTCGCCACTGCATCTGGGGCAGCCCATAGAGCCACACATAGGCACACAGATAGATGATAATATGAAATGTTACTGGACCAAATTTGGAGTCTCTAACTCAGTTCAACAGTTCCTCTGATTCCTTGGGTCATGCCGATTACAAAGCGCCCTCTTGTCATTTTCTGTCACAAAGTCTTTTGACCATTTTTAATTTTTTTAAAAACTATTTTTAAACTTCTTTAAAGTGCCTTTAACAGCGCGCACCCACTTTGCTGGTTTGTCCGCTCTCACTACCCTCAACGGTGGAGGCTGGTGAGGGGGCTTACAGCGTGGGACAGGCTGCTTCCGCTCTCCACGCTTTGGCGATCTTGCAGGTCCATCAAGCCAAGGCTTCAAGCGACCTGCATGAGGTAGGTCCAGCAGGCCATGATGCAATCGACTAAGGTCATGGCGGGCACCCTGGGTTGGACGATGTTCTCAGTGGTGAGCAGCAGATGGATACAATTAGCACATCTTGCCTCGTCGTAACTTTGCCTTCCAGCCAGGTCAACGGGCCTCGCACAGTCTGCTTCCTGCCAGGTTCAGCGGTGTCTCTTTACGAGCACAGGGACATGGTGGTGCGGCCTTGGACCAGTTAGGGCTTCAGGTCAGCTGGGAAAGAGCAAGCTTTCCCGGTGGAGAGCATCTCTTTCCCGGCATGGAGACTGAACTGGGTCAGTAAGACCGCCTGTCTCACAGAGGACAGGGCAGTCAGTGCTTACCTGCCTGCATTCGTTCAGAAACAGGCCTGCGGTTCCTCTAAAACTTTTTTAAAGGCTATTGGGGCATATGGCAGCAGTAGTTCCGCTGCAGGTTGATACATATGATATTGCTCCAGCACTGGTTCCCCTAGGATAGGTGTCCAGACTGATGGTTGTCAAAACTGATGCATCGAACATGGGCTGGGGTGCACTGTGCAGGAGCAGGCAGTGTCTGGGCTCTGGACAGGGCATCACCTGCATTGGCACATAAATTGTTTGGAGCTGCTGGCAGTCCCTGTTGCCCTACAGAGGACAGGGCAGACATGTGTTGGTCTAGACAGATAACACAGTGACGGTGGCCTGTATCAACCCACCAGGATGCTGTGCGGTCACGTGGGTGCTGTGATGTCACTCATTGCCTCCTCCTTTGGAGTCAGCAGTGGATCAAGTCCCTGCAGGCCCACTCACATTACCGGCCACCTCAACCACAGCTTATGCACTGTCGCAGGTTTCAGCTCGGGGAGAGTGAAGACTCAGATCCTTCTGTAGTCAGTTGATTTGGGAGGTGGACCTGGTTCTGTGGTTTTGGGTTCTGTGCAAGGCCAGGGGGCTTGCATTGAAAGCTACAGCTTTCAAGCTACACCTACCAAAATTTCCACAGACCTTGAGGTGTTCCCACTCTGGTTTTCTTTTCAACAGATTGGGCTTACGAACAGAACTGGACCTGTTGAATTTGAACAGTTCAGTTTCCCATTGACAAAAACGTACTTCTTAGGAAGACTAGAGTCACATGACCACCCACATTAAAACATGTTAGTATCATACTGAAACAATCTAGCATCATGCTAAAATGTGCTAGCATCATGCTAAAATGTGTTAAGATCATGATAATTGATTTTGCTAACAATGTTAATTGATGTTAGATTCATGTTGAACACGTTAACATCATGTTAAAATATACTAATATCAGGTTAAAATGTAGTAGTAAAAGGTTTCAATGTCATGTAAAAATATTTGGCATCATGGTAATACATGCAAAAATCATGCTTTTATAAGAGGAGACAGAGGCGGTAGGATCCATTTGCAGAAGTTTAATAGAATAGTTGAACAGGCAGGGTCGACAACAGCAAACAGGTATATCAGGGGCTAGGCTAAACAGCAGCGATAAACAATCCAAGGTCAGGACAGGCAGCAAACAATCAGAAGGCGATAAACAATCCAAGTCGGGGCAGGCAGCAAACAATCAGAGAAGCGATAAACAGTCCAGGTAATAACAGGTAATCCAATCAACAGTAGAAACGCTCCCAGAAATGTCAGCGGAACAAAACAAGACTTCACAATGAGTTAATCACAGACTGGGGTTTATATACACAAGAGGTTAAGTGATATCAGGTGAGCAGGAAGTAATCAGCCCCAGGAATGTGGCCCTATGGGAACTGTAGTCCAAACATGATTTAGTACTCAGGTGACGGCTCCCTCTGGTGGTTCGGGAGGCGGTGGGAGCCTCCACCGTAACACTTTTAGTGTATCGTCAAGGTTGTTTAAAGGTTGTGATACACTAAAACATGTTGAACTTGTCACCATTGTGTTAGAAAATGTCAGACCTAAAGTATTTTAAACAATTCACTAATTAAATAATTTAAAAATTGCTTTGTCAAACCAACAAAGTTTGTCCTCAAACTTTACTTATCTAGTTTTCTTTCAAATTACTAGATTTAATATGTTTCTAGGATTATTTTTAATTGGAGTGTAAAACCGATTTATTGATCGTTGTATTGTATGCACTTTCAAGTTACCAAGACTGCAAGTGTGGGTATTTGGATAAGCTTTTGAATCTGAACAGGTCTCAGGCAGCAACTGATAACATTACACAAGTAGAGACAAGAATACAGAGAAACAGAGGTCAAAGGATCTGTTCAAACTTCAGCTATCAGAATGAGAAAGATGATTTAAGTGACTTGAAAATGGACAAAGTTGTTGGTATAAAATTAGACAGTTTGCGTATTTCAAAAATAGGTGAGTTGCTCTACAGGGATTTTCACACAACTTTCACTGGGATTTAAGGTCAAGAAAAAAATGCTGAGTGGGCACAACAGCCACAAATCTAGTCAGAATTGTTTCATAATACCAAATAAAAAAACATTGCTTGTTTACTGAATGTAGATGGTAAGAGAGGACGTATGTGTAGGAGTGAGTTTGGAACTAGCGTAAGAGGGGAAACTACCAATACATAAAGATACAGTGTGCAGTCTCAGGCATTACATTACATTAAATATAATGTAAGGTAATGCCTGAACTCACACACTATGTTAACGACACTTGTATCCAGCGACTTACAGCACATTCAAGTTATACATTTTGTAAGTATTTGTGCTCCACTGGTAATCTAACTAACAACCTTTGCGCTGCTAACGCAATGCCCTACCAACTGAACTACAGGAGCACATTAGGACGAGGGTATGTTATAAGTAAAAAGCACCTTAAGCAGCATTCTTTTTCTCCTCGGCGTTTAGTTCCGTAAAAATTCCACTAGCGTTATGTGTTATCAGGTCATGAACAAAGCCTCATGAACTTGAATGATGTTCAGTCTTTAATGACTAACATGACAAAGCAGGTAAATGTTGAAATTAATATTAAAAAAGCGAGTAGAAAAGCGCAGAAGCCCATCTCTGCGTGTCATGTCAGCGCGAACAACTTTTGCTCTGACGCCCATTAACTGCCCAATAGGAAGTCAGACATTTTGGATTGCCAAAACTTGTGAAAACTAGTGAGCATCATGCCAAGACATTGAAGATTCAAAATTGCAAAGGGATTTTTGTATCTTGAACGATGTTGCCATGGCAAGGCGGTAAATTATGTATATTGTAAATATACGTATAATGTCAGAATAATGTAGAGATAATGCTGATATAAAGTTCTAAATGGATTTGTGATAGTTTAACTAAACTCCTTTTGACTAAAGTGATGGCTTCATACTTGGTCAGAAAAAACAGATTGTCTTGAATGGTGTTGCCGCAGTGAGGCAATCAATTTATGGCAATAAATGGAACAGGACATGTCTCATATATTCTGCATGTACATATGAGTGATTTTCATCAAACTTGGGAAATACTTGTGGTGTTGTGGGCTGTTCACAATGATGTAGCTATTGTGAGTCACAGGTATAGCACCACCAGCTGGCAACAGGAAGTGTGTCACTTACAACAGACTGACTTGATTAAAAAGACTTCAAAATCGATTATTTTGCAGTTAAACCTATGTGACTGCCGTGCATTTTCTGTTTTTCTTAAAAGCACCAGGTATCGATGGTACTGTAGTGCTAGGGCCTGTTATTGCAGCTTGCAGCTATATTTTGTGAATTGTTATCTGTTTATTTGGTATTATGCAACAGTTCTGACCCCATAGTTCTCTTGCTTCACTGAGCTTTCTGACCCCATTCTCTTGCCAGTTGCATAACAAAGGCAAAAAACATGTTAAAAAATGGCTAGAAGTCAGCTCTTGAGAAGCTGCCTGTGTTCATTGCGGGCCTCTCACAGTAAAGACCCGCTCCCACCTGGGTCTCATCTCGAGGCATTGTAGTCAGGCAAATTGACCTCGTTAACTGTGTCCTGCCACCCACATAATCCACACACACACAAAATGCAGTCAGCAAAGACCGTCAACAAGTTTTCAGGATCTTTTCTACAGTGTGCTCACCAGTGTGGGGAATGTGTAGGGAACAACAATCAAGAGCTGCTCAGTTACATTCATTGTCATCGTGTTCTGTTCATTTGAACATGCCAAATCACTAAGCTAATGTTAGGGAAAAACTAAATGGCCATTAAGTTTTAAAGGCACAAGCTCATGGCTCTTTGAGTAGTTTATAAAAATAAAACTAATTATCAAACAAATTTAATCATTAGAAAACATTGTTGTACTGTTTCAAAAAAACTTGTTCTGTGTTGGCTAAAATTTGAACTTATTCTCTTATCTGGTACCAGAGAAGAGAATGAACATCGGCACCAAAAGTGTTTTAATTACCTCGTTTATTGGGAGCCAAGCATGGGTATATGGGGATCTTTGATGCCTGGCAGAACAAGCAGTAGGAGATAAGATAAAAGGAGAATACAACAGTTGAATGAAATTTTGGAGGCCACCAAGATTATGACTTGAGACCTTCAAACAAAAAAACTGTATTAAAGTTAATTCAGTGAAAGAACCAGCGTCAACACATATTGTGGGAGAAAGATTTACAACACTTTTATATGCACTTTACACACAGACAGACAAGTGCCAACTTTAAGTAAAACAAATGTAACTATAAAATTTTTGTAAACAAATGTATTTAGTTAACTTTTTGTATTTTATTGCAGCTCATCATTATACATAATTTCATTACATAAATCGGCAATAATTTTATTTTGAGTGTAGGAAACATAAGGTATGCAGAAGCATAAAATAAATACATACAAACATATAAACAAACTATATTAACGCATGTGCACAAATTCATAAGTGTCAGGATACTATGGAGCCAGATCATTACCATTAATCATACGTTTACAAAATATAATTCATAAATCGTAGCACAATTGACATGTACAAAATCAGATTTGTGTGAATTCAAAATACGATTCGTAAATACCCAATCGGGTTGCAAATTCAAATTTTTTGATTCACCAGTCATAACACTCGCCCAATTATGTTGTGTAAATGTATGATTGGTTGTAGTGATCTAGCTCCCATAGAATCTACCACAGTTAATAGAACATATTTGATATTGTACAAAGTAACATTCATTTATTCATATACTTCCAGCACCTCTGTTCTTGGAAAAGGAGGATGCAAATAACCTAATTTCCCGTCAGGAGAAGACGAACACCAGGTGACGAAGAGATGAAACTCCCAGCAACCTGGAGAGAGAGTGTTGAAGAGTGTGTGATTATGAAGAACAGAGAGGTCTTTCAGGATAACTGCTCCGGACTGTGATCTGTCTACACACTTTTTACACACACTACACACAGTTGTAATTACTTATTCCAATTTAAATGGATTGTGTTTTTGGTTAAGGATATCTTCTGGTCTGTCTACATCATTAAGTAGAGAATATTGCAGAAACAAGATGCATGATTTGATCATGTGAAATCTGATTTTGGTTATCTTATTGGCGCTCCATCAATCTTTGTATTGAACAGTAATCAGTCCAGTATGTTTGCCTTGATTCAGAATCAGTCCAAATTAAATAGATGAGGCTTTGTTCAGATGTCTTAACAGATAACATACAGTCAACACAGATCCTGACCTGAAGTGGACTGTGCATTATTCACCTACTACTGCTACTAAAATAAATAAAAAATAAATCAGAAATGTTGTGTATGGATATTAAAGAGATTGAAACTAGCACAGTTGTGTAATAGAGGAAACTGGCCACTTGCCTGGGAAAACAGTCAGATGTACAAGTTGATGCTCATACAAAAATTGGACCAAAATTTGACCACAGTTGTTCACATTTTAGATATTCAAAAAGCCATATATGTTATAATAATGACAGGCAGACAGGCAGACACATACATATACATACATGCATACATACATATCATGCATGCATGCATACCACTCCCAACACATACATACACTTACTTCCTCTGAGGAAATAAGCAATAAGATGGGGGGGGGATCTAGGCTCCATTTACACCTGATATTAAGACGTGAATTTGTGGTACGTCAATCAGAAGTGGGCAGTGCTAAATACAGATGTTCATGGATCTAAAACTTTTTGTGATTGATCACACAAAACCGCGTGAGGCTCATCACATTTGTAGTGTACCTGTCTTCGTGTATTGTTGACATCAGTGAGTGACTGCCCCTACTCCGAGTGTCAGTCCAACTAAAATGAAGGTTTCAGTTACGTGTGGCTTTGAATAAGATGTAGAACATCTTTTAGTCTGGCCTGATATCAAATAAAAGTGATTTACGAATTTGTAATATAATGTTGCAGTTGATTATCACATGCAATGCTTATTAACCATGTTTTCCACACTGATTTAGATGGTGACCAGTGTGCGACCATCCCATACAAAAGTGGAGCCGTGTGTTCAGACGGTGTAGGGGGGTTATGACTGCATCCGTAAGTCAGGCTTTACAGGGCCATTGTGAGACAGGTAACATAACTAACTGAAAATGACTGTTATTATTATGTAAATGTTATATAACACACAAAATTGAAACCATTATCACTGGTTTAAGACTAACTAAAACAAAATAAAAATTATTATAAAAATATTTTCAGCTTTTGTTTTTAATAGACTGATCTCAAATCAATATGGAATAGTTTACTTTAAAAAACAATGTATAACTTTGTCCAGCCAACTCATTTGCTGTCATCTGTATTAATATAAACTGAAATATAAATAAAGACTAAGATAAAGACAGAAACTAAAATTCATAAAAAACTAAAACTGAATTTAAGTAATTTGAAATTCAAAACTCAAACTAATATATAATCATAAACTAAAATAAGTTTTGGATCACTAGCAGTATTTTGCTATAAAGTTTTGATTACTTCCAATTTCAAGTTTTCAATGTCTCTGATTACTTTAATTTATTCATTTAATTGAATTAAGAATTTGAATTATAAACGAAAATGAAACAGCTGTAATGACTGATTCTAATTTAAAGTAAACATTGATGTTGTTCAGTATCTTTCAGTATCTTATATCACAGACCTTCCTTGTTTGTCCTTATATGATCCTCCACATCATTTGTTGATTTTATTTACATTGATGAAACAGAGTGTCCCACAGATAAGAGCAAAGGCTGCAGTCAGTTTCATAGCCAGGCTATCAGTCACATTGTAGTGCCTGTGTGGGCCCATGGCTGGAAACTGCAGCAGAAGGGCAGTGTGTGCCAGCAGTAAGTGAAACACTACGGCACCCGTCAGACAGGCGCTGGAAGTAAGTGTGCCAGATAAACCCTCCAGTGTGAGCGGTCATAAATACATGAACTTTACAAAGTTTCAAATTCAATTCTTTCTGTCTGTCAATGATGAACCAGTCGCTGAGTTGTCAGATTTTCACAGAAAACCAGCCCAATGGCCAATAAAAACCTCCTAAAAGAGCCCAATGGCCTTTCCGCGATTCGCGATCATGTTCGGGGGGACAACAGAATAAATTACATGCAATGTCGGGCCTTTAACCTGTGGACAAAAACATCGGCGCGTAACATTTTAAAAGTAGCCAGTTCTTTGGGAAGAAAACTGTATCTTGGGTAAAGTGTAGTAAATGAAAATAGAACGTGTTTTGTATCCTTTATTTTTGTTTTTGTGGCTTAATGGAAAGAACAGATCAACTAACAAGGATTTGCTTCCTATATTATTAACTCATTAAAGCCATTTATTACTGGTGGCAACTGGTGTTCATTTTTGGTGCTGGGTAGAACTGATGCTAAATCATTTGTGATTAACTGTTTTCTGGTCTTCAGTGCTTTCCATGTGGAAAAGTGAGCAGTTTAACACAGTGGGACCGACAGCAATCATCTAATATACAGTCTAACTGAGGACTCACCTGTGGCCAACAGAGTGTCTGGCAGGTGAAAAAACAGTAGCTCATCTTTTTCTCTTTATAGTGTGTTCATATACAGTATGCAGTGTTTAATCTCAGTCTGTCCACAACAGAAATCAATTAGGGTTTTAGTGACCAGTTTTACAACCCCATTCACTCTCCCAAAAATTCAGAATAGTAACGCTTTGACATTATGTCCATACAGTGTGTGCAGAGCCGACCTGAACTACTTCTGGACGCTGAAACACGCAGTTGCTAAAAATCACAAGAAAACATAAATGTAGAAAACTATTTAAAGTGATACAATATATTACTAAAATACAAACTTTCTCAAGGTTTGCTACTATCATAAGTGGTTTTAGAAAAGAAGGGCTTATTTAAATTTCCTTTAATGCAAAACATTGGCAGTGTAAACATGGTTTGGGTGATGTTAGTGTGCTTTTTGAGCATGTTGTCGTCATGGCTCGGACGGTTTCTCGGCGGTGTTATCTTGAAAAATTATTGTCTGACACAGCTCAGTGCGTAGGGAAGTTTAGTAACTTCAGGTGGCAGTGGGTGAGTCTAGTTTAGTCAAATGTTCTGTAACACATTAAACAACTACTGTCTATAATGGTCACAGTTTTTAATGCCTAAACTCTGCAGGTAAAACTGTGACGTCGTTTGAAGTGGGTGAACAGGTGCTTCTGTGAAGCAGGTATATGTCCATCACGTTACACTTTGAGAAACCCCAAGAATGACATGGCCGTGGTGGAGCTGAGGGGCAGGTTGTCTTCAAGAAGGGTGTGGTGCCAGCGTGCCTGCCGGAGGAGGGACTTTGCTGACAGTGTGGCTCATGGCCAGGCAACTATATGAGTGTAATCACCAGCTGGAAGGATGCTGAAGGTGCAACAGGGTTTCAGGGACCTCTTACTGCACCACCTGTCTTATGAAAAACTACCGGGTTGTCTGCAGCGTCCTCTGGTCAGGTTGGTTGTCAGCGATAAATCAATGTTACATACTTCACGAGGTTCCACCATCATGGAAAATAAGAATTACAAATTAATGGACTAAACATATATTCTACTGATATTTTTAAAATTGTTTGGATATTTATATAAGCCCTATTCGGATGGTGTTCTCATAAGGACTGCTGTAAAATAAATCTACATGGCTTCTCAGTAATAAAACTCATGTTTATGGACAAACAAATTCATGGACAAATTCATTGTCAAAAAACAGTGGGAAAAAAACAGACATTCTAGATTTGGATGACAATAAAATTACTGGCATACTCCTGTACAGAATAAAAATACCTTACGTCCCCATAAGAAACAATATCCAAACAGGGCTTTAGAGTTTACAGAAGAGACAAGCCACACTGATTTTTATCTAGTAATGACAAACAGTTAGAAACATCAAAGAAAAGTCATTGGCTACAAAGTGTGGGAGCTCTGGGTTACCATTAATTTATCTATGGTTTTATTTAAAGTAGTTGTAATAATGAGCTGATTTTATTTTAGGTGACCAACAAAATGTCATGCTACTATTCCTCAAGCTAAAGCAGACTGCATCTTTGGATCGGGCAGCCAGTGCTCACTCTTCATTCGAGAGGTGTTCTTCCTCACAGGCATAGTGAGCCAACCTTCAAGGAATGAATTGTAACAATGGCTATGTCTTACAGAAAGTGTCTCGCTATTTGCCATGGTTAAACTCATTTGTGTGAAAGAGGATCTTACTGGTGATGCTTACTCCATTGTCTTTAACAGTGTTAAACACTTCTACCTTCTTTAATTGCATTTTAATGTATTTTTAGTAAATTAAAACAACATGCTACTTGGAGTTGTTTGTTGATAGCTGTTTTTAAAATAGGGTAGATGAGAACAGATCAGATCTGGATTCTCCTGTGGCCAGACTGTAACTGAAAGCTGTTTATAGCGATTTGCTACTGTGTCTTAGCAGCAGTCTGATATTTATTTGCACTTCATAAAATCCAGTTCATTTTAAATATGACCACAATCCGAGACCTGTTCCTATAAACAGGAAACTTTTCAGAATCCTATGTGCACTGTACATCAATAATTAGTATATCCTGTACATTCTGTACCTGTTTCTGTCCATGGTTTATTTAATCTAATAAAAAACCTCATGCCACATAATACAAGATTTAAATGAATTTGTGTGTTTTTTGGTTCAGAGGTTCAATGTTTCTATTACTGGTAGGGACACCGACTTTTCGGCCGGGGGAAAATTTTGAGACGAAATGGCCGGTTTACAAATTGTCTCTCCTGACAGAAAGCTGAGCATCTTTTCTTGAAGAGAAACCTATCACTTTTACTGGAAATAGAAAGCAGTTCAATTTCCTTTGTGCAGTTACATAAAATGTGTGTAGCCTTAACTTTGTTCTGGACTTGTGGCTACATCTATTGTCTACAGTTTGAGGTTGGTTCTAGTTTGTATTATTGCTGTTTTCACAATAATAGTCATTTTCGTTCACACATCAATAGTAACACCATATAACATTTCCAATAAAATGGCACTGTACCAGAATGTAGACATTGTGTTTAGATATTGTAGTAATAATAATTTAATAGATAAATTAACAATTACATCAAATCAGTCTTTAGGTTTTAAAGTATGGAATAAAATCACTGTCAAAAATAATCATAATTTTGAACAATTGTGTGTAATTTTAATTTACTTGTGCATACTTGAAACTATTGTATGTAATTCTGTTTTTTTGTCAGAGCTGGATTCCAAAATCTATGGCCATGACAGTTTAATATTAGATGTTTGGAGTTGTACTCAAACAATGTACTACTATGACAGTTTACAGACACAAGGCTTGTTTTCACAACAGCTCTGTTACACACGACATGCAAATTCGACCACGAAGTGTGGTGTGTGAAATGACTGTGAAAAATACGCCATCAAGGTCTCTTATTTCAGAGTCATTAATAAATTAGTTTTGACAAAAAAATGATGATAATCAATGTATTTCTCCACAGATCTGCTATGTTAGCGATCATAACAATACCTAGCATGTTTGGTAGCTTTATACCGTAGCTTATTGCATAGTAAGTCACCTTACTACAACCAATGGCTATAAGCCTATGTGTGAACCGATAATAGGCTAATATTGCAGATCTAGTGCTGTGTTGGGTTTGCTCAATATGATGTTAAGTGGCAGATCAGTGAGCTTGCTGCAGTTGAAAATATCTTAGAGATGTCTGCAAACCCAGACAAAACCTAAAATACTATGTGGAGGACAATATAATTTAATGATTATAATATGACTGCATAGTGACTGAGAATGAACCTCATATTGAAATCTCATATTTATACATTTTTTGTTGTTGGCCAGAAGATAATTTTCCAGTGCACAAAATGCCAGATACAAAAAGTCCCCACATTACAGCAATTTGGCCTTTATATATAGAATAAGGATAATGGCACTAAAGGACTAAGGAAACACTGGGGTATATGTTGCTATTCGGTGCATGACACATTCATGACACATTCTACCTTATTTTTATTATTCTCAGGTTAGATAAAGTTGAATCTGTCCAAAGATATAACATTTAAGTAAATACAACAGTTCAGAGAAGACTTCTCAGTGGTTTGTTCTTGTTTGACTTTTTTAATATTATTATGATTTGAAGTTTTGATAATATAAATTGGTCGTATCACAGTCAATACAAACATATAAAGTCTGCAAGTATTATTCTACGTCAGAGGCACACTTAGCAGGCATCTAACACCAACGGAAGACTGTCAATAAATGTATCGTCTTAACTGCTCATAAGTGTTTCTTTAAGTTCTGTTATGCATTGCTACAAAAGTCCTTGGTAAAAGTTTTACTTTAAAAATGTAAGGGACCAATACAGCCCCCTTAAGCCTCAAACATAATGGCTCATTTCATGTTTACTGAAGAGGAATATGAATTAATGGTAGTAGTTGTGATCATTTGGGTCTCTGTGACATGAATAAACATACAGTACAATGTGTTTATAAAGACCATTTCAGTAGTTGTATGTGTAAGTAAAAACCTGCTCATCCAGCATTCTCTCAAATCACACGATTGTACACCTCAGCAAGGTATGTTCTGTTTCTTCCATTTCTTTCTATACAATTGCTTCTCTGTTGACATGTTTTAACAGAAACTATCACAAAATGCTTAATATATAAACACTTAGGTAAGGGTTAGTGTTAAGCTGTTTGTTGCAATGCTCTTAAAAGAATCCCTTCCCTAGTCATTTCCCCCTTACCAGGCCCTGGGAACCAGCATCTGCTGCCATCACTGTTTCTGACTTTAACAGATGTCACCAGCGTGGAAAATGGCTTAAATCTGCCTATATCCACCTTTTGTCTCCTCCGGGCTCCTCTTCTCAGTTGCCTCCTACGTCTTGTGACATTACAAGACATTATTTATCATCTGAGTGTAATGCATCGTTTTTTTCTAATACGTTAAGTTTTATAATTTATTTAACAGTGTTTTTTTAAACAGTGAGCATGCATTCTTAAATCGTCATGCATACATCCTTTAGCCTCTAATTTAATGCTTAATATTTCAGTGAACAGGGAACATTTTTAGAACCTTGGCTAACATGAGTTATCAAAAACCGTTCTTGCAGTAGTTAGTAGAATGTTTTTCTAACTGTAATGGTGGGCCAAACACATGAGCATCCATTTGCAGCTTTATTGACTCGTAGTCAGACAGGCAGGGGTCCAGACACAGCAGACAGAATAGCAAAGGGAAGGCAAAGGCAAAACAGTAAACACATAGTCAGGGCAGGTAGCAAACAATCACAAAAACCAAAAGTACAATTCAAAGTCAGGGTAGGCAGCAAACAGGCAAAAGGGTATAAACAATCCAAGGTCACAACAGGTAATCAAAACACAATAGAAAACACTCAAATTCTAGCCCAGGCAAAACAAAACTTCACAAAGAGTACATGTTCACATGGAGCTTAAATAGGCACCAAACAGTAAACAGCTGACAGGAAGTGATCAATCCCAGGTATGGGGCATTATAGGAATTGTAGTCCAAATAGCTACGGGTTAGTATTCCGGTGATGGCTCCCTCCAGTGGCACAGCGGAGGCGGAGCAGAAACCTCATTCGTAAGACTAACATTATATCATATATATTAAAACACATTGCTCTTAGGTATATAGTGTAACATTTTTAAAAATGCTACAGACTTAAAAATGTTTCAATGATGTTCTTATAACCAAGCAATAACATTAATACAATGTCTAAAAATTTACATTTTAAACATTTGTAAACCTTTCATAATAATTTGTAGCATTTCTGTTATTTAATGAAAATGTTATGGAAACATTCTTACAACCTAAAATTGTTGAGATTAAACTGTATTTTAAAGGACAAATATATACATAGTTAAGTAATGACAAATGTTTCAAGAAATAAAATTATTACAGGTAATTTGGCCTGTAAATCATAGGTTCTGTAAATATTAGATGAAATTCTACCAAGCTAAATTATAATTTCTCATGGTATATGGCAGTTATTATTATTAAAATATCTGTCTTCCATGATAGTGGGCCAAAAACCATACAAAACAGGAGAATTATGAAATGTTATTAAGAATTTTAAATAAACCATGAAATGTATTGTCAGGCTCTCAAGGAAGGAAGGCAAAGAAGACGAAGGTAATCCACAGAACACAAAACAAACACAAACAATAACTGACAGAAAACTGGACAGAAAGGAGAACTTAAAGACGGGGGCAAACAGGAACTGGAAGAAACACAAAACTAAAGTTCATAACCCTGACAGTACTACCATTAACATTACTAACTAAGTGGGCAAAAATATGTCTATATTTGGCCAATATGTTAAAAGCATTATTAAGAAAGTATAAAACCCTAGCTTTAAATGTTAGCAGTCTCCCAGTGAGCAAGCAAAGAAGAAAGGTTATGAATACAGTTTGTAAAAGCTAAGAGATTATATGAGATTATACAAAAGCAGGCTACCAGGAATATAAAATATGAAAAAATATTTGAAAGTCTGCCTTATATTATTTACAATGTTGCTTCTAGTCTGTTGCGAGGACCTTGGTCACTGGGCTGTCTATTTTGACTGGCATTTAGTGGCTGCATTGTGGTCATTTCCAGGTAAGGGTCCATCATCTGATCTGAATACAGAACAGATCCTGCTGACTACAATAACTTTGAAAAAGAATAAGACAGATAGACTTATGTTATAGCAACCTATCCTTCAACCCATATGACTGTATAGGTTGTTTGTCCCCTTCAATCAATACGACCCATATGAGCGTTTACTAAATGAAAACCTCTACTGGCAGCAGGCGATACCATAGAAACAGTTGCTGTCATGTTTTATGGGGTTTAATGTGTATGCTAATTAGAAATTCCCAGCGCTCGCATTAGTGGCACAAAAATAACTGGTTTGGTTCCTGGAAACACAAATGATAATAACTTAGGTACCAGGTCACTCTCTAAGACATTTACCTACTCTGTTCCTTCCTTTTGGAATGAGCTATCAGCCTTGATTTGATCTGCTAAGACCATCACAACCTTCAAGAAATAAAAACAGACCTGTTCTGCAGATATCTAAGTAATCCCTCATTTTCCGGTGTTAAAACTAAAAAAAACAACTTTTCTCTTCTACTGTTTATTGTCACTAGCATCAGAACTATTCCTACTTTAAATGTAGCTTCGTAGACTAGGCATGTTGGTTCTTAGGGCAAAATATTACGTTCTCTCTCTTTGTAAGTCACTTTGGATAAAAACATCTGCTAAATGAATAAATGTTAATAAAACGTATACCTTGAATGAACTGAACTGAATCTTGTTTTTTTATCCAAGCACCTGGTAAATACATTAATGCAAAGGCATATTTTGTGAGTATTGTAAAAATGGTGGTTAAGGGGCCAAATATCATTTCATGATGTCACACAAAACACAAGACTGTCTTTTTTTAACGACAGCTAGAAGACGCTTATCTTTAATACATAACTATAGGTTGGAATAAGCTGCTTACACAAATGACCTATGGGGTGATTTTTTTGGAGTAGATACCATTCTACACCGTTCAATGTAATCTCCACTGCTGATGGAAATCATCCGACATGACTAACAAATCATGTTTATGGATGTGATTATTAAATTTTATTATTCATGTACTTTTCATTTATTTTCATTTATTCATGTACGTACATGATTTTATTTTATTATTATGATTTAGCTACAAGTAACAATGATTAATGCTAAATTACTACTTATACATGTCACTTTATTTAACGAATTAAATGGTAGGGTAATGCAGCACAGTTTTACCCCTTTGTATAAAACAATTATACAAAAAGTACATTTGAATGTACCTACAGCATTTTCAAAAATGCTGACTATTTATGTATTACATAAATTATTAGGTTACATAATTATTAAGTTAATAATTATAACGGTAACTATAGGTTACATAATAACCTAATATTGATACTTGTTTAATTTCTCACCTTGTCCTAAACCCGTCTTGGGTCATTTCATTCCCCTGTACGTTTACATTTCTTGGAGTTATTTTTGGTGACAACCTGCTACAAATGATAATGAGTAATTGTGGTCCATGATGACTGTGCGAAACAACAACAGAGTGGCGTGCTAGATGATACATGTAATGATGGGTCTGACGCCACGAGGATCCATTTGCAGCTTTTATTGATAATCAAACAGGCGGGGTCAAATACCAATGAACAGGTGTAGCAAGAGGTAAGGCAAAATCATAAACATGGGACTAGCAAGGGTCGTGGCAGGCAGCAAACAATCATAGAATCAAAAACAGTCCAATAATCGGGGCTCAGAATTGTTGCTGGGGCAAAAACAAGACTTTGCAACGGGAAAGCGTTAGCTAGCAGCTATACTGGCAGAGGAATGAGATGCAGATGTACAGGAAATGATCAATCCCAGTATGCGCCATTGTGGGTAATGTAGTCCGAAACAGAGTTTAGAATTCTGGAGACGGTTCCCTCTGGTGGTGCGGAGGAGGTGGAGCAGAGACCTCCTCTGTAACAGAGCCCCCTCGTGAGTGGCTCTTGATGTGAAGAGGAAGTGATGCTGGGGTCTACCGCGAGGTCGAGGGGCGGTTTTCCCGAATGTGTCCTATCGAATTCCTTCGTAAGTGTGGGATCCAGGATATCTCCAGAATTTACCCAGGACCTTTTTTCTGGACCAAACCACTCCCAGTCAACCAAGTACTGGGGTACGCTGCCCCGACGTCTGGAGTCAAGTAATTCATGAACTCGGTAGGCCTCTTCGCTGTCAACCAGAATGGGGGGAGTCTGCTCTCCATGTCCCTCCTCCGACTCTCTGACTGGACCACCAGTGGGTTTCAATAGAGACATTTGAAAAGTGGGAGAGATATGATAATTACTAGGAAGGTCTAAACGAGAAGATACAGGAGTTATTTGCCTTAAAATTCTGAATGGACCGACATACCTAGGATTGAGTTTCTTGCATGGAAGCTTGAGACGAAGATCTCTTGTAGATAGCCAGACCCATTGACCAGGTATGTTGGCAGGGCCAGGACGACAGTTCTGGTTGGCTTGATGTGTCTGGTGTCTTACAGCATGTAGGAGATGTGTGTGAGCCCGATCTCATACTTCTTTGCTGTGTTGGAGCCAGTCGGTAACAGAGGTGAGGTTAGTGGGTTCGTCAGACCAGTCAAATAGTGGTGGTTGATACCCCAGGATACACTTGAATGGAGTCATTCCTGTAGCAGGCTTGACAAGCACATTTTGTGCATACTCTGCCCACATAAGAAACTGGCTCCAATCTGTTTGATGCTGGTGACAATATGAGCAAAGAAACCGGATTATCTCTTGATTGAGACATTCTGACTGGCCATTAGACTGGGGATGATATCCTGAAGTAAGGCTGACATGAGAGGGTAGCTTGGGTAGTGGTATGAGTCGGCAAGCCTTAGAGAAAAGGTCAACTATGGTGAGTATGGTGGTATTTCCAAGCGAACTGGGCAGATCAGTAATGGAATCGAGAGCAATGTGTGACCAAGGACGTTCTGGTGTAGGTAAGGGTTGTAATAAGCCTGCCGGGAGCTGTCTAGGTGTCTTGGACTTTTGGCAGATGGTGCAGTTATTAACAAATGTTAATGATAGATGTTAGATCTATCAAATGTTAGATGATAAGGTTGGCCACCAAAACCAGTTTTGCAGGAGGTGAATTGTGGCCGTAATGCCTGGGTGGCCTGAGGTAATTCATGTGGTAATTCATGTGGTAATTGGGTGGTAATTCATGGACCTGGGTTAGCAATCATCTGCGAAAAGGTTCTGGGACAAAGATATGATTATCAGGGCATTTGGTGGGTGGTGGATCTTGATTGTTGGCTTGATTGATTTCAGTGACAATATCCCATTGTACGGGAGCAACGAGGAGTCTTTCTGGAATTATATTCTCCTCAAGAGGAAACTGCGGAGCTTCATCTTCGTCTGGTGGGAGAGTGCGTCTGCCTTAGTATTTTTAGACCCTGGGTGACTGTGGGTGGAAAAGTGGGTAGAAAACAGAGCCCACTTAGCCTGCCTGGGATTTAGACATTTAGCCAACCAAAGATATTGTAAGTGCTAATTAGAAAGAATTATTCTAATTCTTATGGTCGGTTAACATCGTGAAAGCATGATTAGCCCCTTCGAGCCAGTGTTGCCACTCCTCCATGGCTAGCTTCATGGCCAGTAATTCTCTATTCCCCATGTTGTAATTTCTCTCAACGGGTGATAGTTTTCAGGAGAAAAATGCACGAGGAAACATCTTGGGAAGAGAACCATGGGGTTGGGAGAGGATCGAGCCAGCTCCAGTATTAGAAGCATCTAACTCTACAATAAAAGGCTGATCTGGGTGACGAAGAATGGGAGCTGCTGTAAAGCAAGACTTTAGATTTTTGAAGGATTCTTGGGCTTCAGGAGGCCAGATCAATTTTGTAACTTTAGACTTTAGCTGTTAGTGGAGCTGTGACTGAACTGAATCCTCTAATAAGTCTTCTATAGAAGTTAGCAAAGTTTAGGAAACGTTGTAGCTCCTTTACTGTGTGAGGTCTTGGCCAATCAGTTACCGCCTTCACCTTTCTCTCATCCATTGCAACCCCCTCATGACTGATGAAATGATGTGCTGGTCCGATGAAACTCACACTTCACTTCTTTGGCGTAGAATTGATTCTGTATGAGATGCTCTAGAACTGCTCTGACATGCTGGGTGTGGTCTTCAAACGTCTGAGAGTAAATCAGAATGTCATCTATATAAATGATCACCCATTTGTAAAGCATATCTCTGAAGATGTCGTAGAAGAGATGTTGTACAAGATGTTGTAGGCACTGCGTAAATCTAGCTTCGTGTAATAATTGGCTTTATGTAACTGCTCTAGGGTGGCTGGAACCAAGGGAAGCGGGTAGTGAAACTTGACTGTTATGTCGTTAAGACCTCAATAATCTATACAGGGTCATAGACCACCATCCTTCTTCTTAACAAAGAAAAACCCTGCTGCTACTGGGGAGTTCGATGGTCGAATGAAGCCTTTAACTCATTCTTCCTTCATGTATGTCTTCATAGCCTCAGACTCAGGCTGGGACAATGGAAAGATTCTTCCCTTAGGAGAATTAAATCTATAGCACAATCAGTGGCTCTATGTGAAGGGAGTCGGGAGGTTCCCTTCTTGCTAAACACCTCTCTCAGATCAGCATATACAGTGGATAATGTTTATTCAGGCTTGACTAACTCTTCTTGTGGCGTGTGACGAAGCAAATAACTTGGTTAGACAATGTTCAATAAAGGCTGAGCCCCATTTCATAATTTGTCCCTTCGACCAGGAGATAACAGGATTGTGTTTGTGTAATCAAGGTAGCCAAGTATTATTGTGTGATTTGGGTAAGGTATAACATAGAAGTGCATATCTTCTGAGTGTAAAGCACAGACCTGCAGTTTAATCTCCTCTGTGATCTGTTGTATGGTACCCTTGCAGAGTGGATGTCCATATATTGCCTCCATTGCTAGAGAGGAATTGCAAATATTTAGGTCTATCTGTTGCTTTTGAGCAAATTCGCAGGAGATAAAATTGCTGGTGGCACTGGAGTCTATTAAGGCTTGAGTGGAAATAGTGAAAAATAGCAGTGGAAATAGCAGGAGATACCCTAACTGGCATGGGAACAGGTGCCAGTGAGGAAGCGGGTGGAGAGAGGCGCATGCTCTGGAGAGTTTTCACAAGCTCCTCAGTTAAAAACCAGAGTAAATCCACAAATGATGAAAAATATTGTATTCAGATATTAATTCATTAAGTTTTTTCTTTAATTTGGTATTTCTGATTTCTCTTTCAGAATTTCTCAGAATTGTTAAACAATGCAACTGACCTTTTTGTCCTGTATTTGTTCATGTTATTGACCATGTTATTATAACAATAAAGACAAGACCCAAACAAACACTGGTTTGCGGTTCTTATCTGCCTTGCTGTGAGTGGTTTGTGTTTGTGCCACTGTTTAGCCTTGCTCTGAATCTCTCATTCTCATTACTCCTTGGTGTCTAAATTATTAAATGTAATTTAATTTGTAATTTTTATATTATTTGGAATTAATCAGACACTGCTAGCTTTTGATTGTTATCCACTATAGATAACACAGTTCTGTTAGCATTATGCTAGCCAGTTAGCTTGTCTTCTGTATTTATTGTCTTTTCTCTCCTGTGTTTCATCTATTTTGAGTTCATCAAACAACTGTGCTAAATCTCAATAAATCTACAAACACTGTGAGTTATAGAATCTTCTGTTATTGTCACATGCCCTGTTTGCCACATGTTTAGTATAGCCTTCTCTGTCAGCGCTGAGGGTTTCACATGTGATAAATGCAGGGGAATAGTTAGGCTAACAAAAAATATTTCAGAATAAGAGACACACATCCAAACTTTACTCAAGGATAGTAAGAGTAATCAGGCTTTAGAGCAAACTTTGGATGTGACTAGGTCCATACATTAGCTGCATTTACATGAATGCTTTTTGTTTTAATCAGAATGAAATCAATCAGATTGATGAATCTGAACACAGTGTTTACATGGATGCAAAATAAAGTAATTGGACTGATATGCACGTTTACATGACAAAAGCTTAGAATCAGATTTGATGTTTTGACGTGCTCAGTGCACAATTGCACGTTTCCTGCCATTCCAAGATGCGCATACAAGTAGCCACTCTATTGCCATTGCCAGAACTTTCTAGCTTAATTTTCAATTTGCTGAAGTGTTTACATGTACTCTTGATCGGATTAGAAAAGGATGTAACCACTCCTTACAATCCGAAAGAAATTTAGATCAGATCTGGCCAATTCATTCCGATTGACAGATCGAAGAAAACGTGATGTTTACCGGGAGCCAGAGTGCCCATCATCAAAGTAAATTTAAACATGCTGGCTAAATTTAAACATAAATCGGAAGAAATAATGTTCATCTTTGTCAGTCAGAGATCACTAAAGAATTTTAAAGAGGTGTGTGAACTTACTAGTACAATGTCAGATGCTCTGGCCCCCCTCCCTGCTTATCGTGGTGACAAAATACATTGCAGACTGTCATCACTAAATGACTGGATGTCTAAGTGGTGTTTGCAGAATAATATAGGCTTTATAGATAATTGGAATTTTAGGGTAGACCTAAACTGCTGAAAAAGATGGCCTCCAGCAGTAGTGCTGCTTTTATCTAGAAATCTGGCACATAGTCTTGTTATTAATATTACTAATACTTGACAAACTGGGGCCCAGGCCAGGAAGTAGACAGCCTGGCTTAACCAACTGTCTGCTAGCATCACACGTCACGATCATGATAATCAGACTCCTGATGTAGGCAAATATACTTGTTTGTGTATGGATAATTAAAAATCTTTATCGTGAAATAAAAATGTAGCCAACCAGCACCTGTTTTCTAATTCATCTAATCAAAATATGTAAGAATTAGCACATTTTATCTCGCAGGTCAATAATTTACCAAAATTTGTCACTAAAGATTATTTTATCAACATTGCACATTGAACGTTGCACAACAAAATAGGTACTGTTAGAGAAAAAAATCATAAACATGCAAATGCCTGCAACACAGTCACATCAGAGGGAGCATCATAATTTGCCCAAGAACCATTTCCAGTCATTCTCTACTATAGATGAGGATGAACTGTCAAAAATAATTAAATCATCTAAACCAACAACATGTATGTTTGTGCTTTTTGACAGCAATCTGTCATTTGAAAACCACATTTCCAATATATGTAAAACTGCATCTTAAAAAAATCTAAACTATGACACATGCTCTCTATGTCAAACACTAAAATTGTTAATTAATGCATTCATGACATCAATACTTAACTATTGCAATGCCTTAATAGGTGGCTGCCCTGCAGGTTTAGTACAAAGACTCCAGCTGGTTAAAAATGCAGCAGCCAGAGTTCTTATAAGAATGAACAAGTATAACCATATTAGCCTTCTGTCTGCACTGGCTGCCAAGCATTATATAAACTTCTGCTGATTACCTACAAGGCCTTCAATGGTTTATCTCCTCAGTACCTGAGCTAGCTATGAAAAAACAGCACTGGTATCCCAATGTATAAAATATAAATTTATTCAGGTTCCTCAACCAATTTACAGCAGAGGTGCTTCAATGTGATGAGATTAAAAGATTGTATACCTGTAAGTAATGGCAAAAAAACTTTCTTTCTCCTTCTGCATAGTCCAAAAAAATGACTTGAATTTCTTTGTTTTAGTGACTTCAAGCACATTTAATACAACCAGCCTGATCATGAACACATGACTCTAAGCGGCTCTTTAACGAATCAAACCATTTGTATAAATATACATGTTAGCATATTATATATTATTATGCTTGATTTTGACAATATCTTTGTGTGTACAGCTTAACTCTAAACCATTTTTAAAAGTACGTTGCTGCAATGAAGATTTGTATTCTTGCACATCTTTATATAAACTTCTTTACTGTCCATGATTCTACAAATTAATTTAATGCATTAATTTGATTACATGTTAAACTATTTTGTGATTTTGTGAAACTTCACTTATAGTTTACAATAAAATGTGGAAAACGTCCTTGGTTCCCTGAGAAGGGAACGAGGCACTGCGTCAGGCTTAGCGCTATGGGGATCCCCTTTAGTGTGACCAGTGTCTGAATCTCATGTCTAATCATGCTACTGAAAATGACCCATGGAAGTGCCTAATGCGTGTCAGGTGCGCTCGCAAGTATAATAGGGCACCTGCAAAGCATGTCATCAACATGTCATCAAGTCAACATCTGAAGGAGACATAGACAGGTGCCCGTAGGCTTGGCAATGAGACGCAGTGTCTTGTTTCCTTATCAGGGAACCGAGGTTACATATGTAACCAAGAGACGTTGCCTTTCGAGGGAACTCAACACTGTGTCAGGCTTGACGCTATGGGGAATGCAATACTATGCCATGCCGAGGGGAGTGACTGCCACCCCCTATAGTGAGGGTACCAAAACCCAGAAGAACGATGCTCAAGGGCAGCTGGGGGCTTCAGCCGCCCAAGCATCATCCTATTGACCAATCAAGAGGCGAAATGGCTCCAGACCTTGAAATGCAGTCTTGACCGACACCTAAACTCCAAAGTATGATGAGGAGGGCGGACAAACCACTGGCAGCAAGAACTCTCTCTAGGGGAGTAAAGGAATCTAAAAGAGGCTCATCAGGGATGGTTGGCCCACATCAAAACCAACCCTGAGGAACCAAAACACATGGTCTCTTCCTGGTCTGTGGGGACCTGGGACAGCCTGTACTAGAGTGGTCTGAGATGGGGCTCGAACCCAGCTCTCTCAATTCTAGTGATGGCATGTAACCACAGGCCTGCCATGACAAGCTCTAATGGGGAGCCTCACAGATCTCATCAAGAGTGAGACTGGGGGTCAAACCCAGCCAAAGAGGGAACCGCTAGCCAAAGAGGAGCTCACCCGCAGTGAGCTACAACTCCTCAGCCAGGGGAGCTTGCATACAGGCCGCCTGCCAACTGAACGCCAATATCTGAGGCGGCAACCCAACTCACACTAAGCATATGACCATAACACTGGGCTAGATGAGCACTAGCTGGACCATCAGAACTGGTGGAAACTAGAGCCTCCATAGTCATCACCGGTCCCACCCATGATGGTTTATTGTGGGTGCTTGTGTCACTTGAAGGATGGAAGACATGGGGCAGGGGGGAGGAGTGGTTGGTGTGAGAGTGCTATAGTCCTGCCTGAGCCTCAGCTCGGGTATCCTTTGCTGTCCTTTGGTGGCTCCGAGAGCCAAATCTGTGGAGCAGTGCAGCTCAGCCACTGTGTGAGGGGAAAGCCCCTCCCCTTAAACCAGGTCCTTAAGCAGGTCAGCCTGGTACGCTTGTAACACCACCATGGTGTGCAGCGCAGCACCTGCTCTGCTGATGCATACACCCTGCCATTGAGCCGTGAAGTGACCCAGAGCGGCCCAGTTGGCAGAGTAGGAGCCTGCAGAGACGATGTCCCACCCACTGAGAGATAGCCTGCAAGCCTCTCATCAATAGGGGGCATCCCCACGTAGCCATACTTTTGTCATGCTGAGCCATGCTGAGCTGACAGCACACATTTTCTGGAGGACATAGCGTGCGACAATCGAACAAACAAACGGCTCCTGAAGACAAAAAAGCTGATGACATGCTATACAGGTGCCCTATTGTACTCACGAGTGCACCTGCCACGCAGTAGGCACCAATTTCATTAGTGTGATTAGACATGAGATTCAGACACCGGTCACACCGAAGGCGTTACTGTGTCAGGCTTTACCCCATAGCGTCAAGCCTGACACAGTGTCGAGTTCCCTCGAAATGGAACATTCCTGCATTTTTGGATAGCTGGTTTAAATAAAAATAAATTAATATATGAATGTGGCAGATCATATGAGGAATTAATCTGAAAGATGACCATGCAGAGACAATCTCATAGAAAGGTGTGTTTTAAACAAAGTACATATATTTGTTACACCTCTGCATTTTCTCTTAGATTGTCTTTTGCATTTGCAAAGTGCTTTCTGTTTGTTTGAAAGAACATTTTCCTTTGCAAAGCAGATTGCATTGTTTGCAAAATGCTGGATTTGTTTGTTTAGTTTTGACACAATTTTAGCTCCATACCTATGTTCCTGTAGCTCAAAGGTCTGGCGACACCAATATCAGGGGTTTGGGAACACAAACAGATGACACGTATACCGTGAATGCACTGTAAGAGGCTTTGAATATAAGCTTCTGACAAATTCATATATGTATATGTACTTTAAGAAATCACATTTATTTTTCATATTAAATAACAACAGTCATTTTTCACAAAATGTTTGTGTACGAGAAATTACATTTAAATATATAAGAATATAAATTAACCACACATGGATGTATATACATATATAATATATACATATTAGTAAAACAAAATAATGTGTAGTAATTATAATAATAATTAAATTATTACATACCCATACCCTATAATATGCAATATAAAAATGTCGTCTGCGTTGACGTTATCATGTGAGGCAATTGGGAGCAGTGAATGCTGCTTAAGAAAACTAATGACAAGAAGGCAGTTGAGGTTGTCTGTGAGAGGCAGAGCTTGTTTGTGAGCGGTGGTGATGTGTGTGTGTGTGTGTGTGTGTGTGTGTGTGTGTGTGTGTGTGTGTGTGTGTGTGTGTGTGTGTGTGTGTGTGTGTGTGTGTGTGTGTGTGTGTGTGTGTGTGTGTGTGTGTGTGTGTGAATGACAGTGGTGGGCGAGGCGTGTACCCTGATGGATTGAATCGAGCAGCTGAGCACTAGCGTGAACAGCCACAGGGAATTTAGCGCAGCAGATTCACAGAAAAAACGAAAAAGGAAAACAAAAATAACGAACCCATGAAGACAAACAAAAGAAATATCGCGATAGCCAAATGCGTATGGTGTGTATTTTGGATGTGAAGATGCTGAAGAATTGAGGTGCCTGTCATTTGCCATAGCTAATGAAAGCAAACACAGCAACATTGAAGCAAGAGTACGGGAGAGATTTAGTTTTTTCTATTTTTAACAGTGATCTCACTTACCAATAAAAAAATGAACAAATTCAGCAAAAGCTTAACGGATCAGAATACTAATAAGTAGTAATAACCGATTACAAGCAGTACGACAACGAATTGTACGATTGCATGAGACGAAATGTGACACTTCTGGGACGCTCGCGTTCAACCCACGATCACATCTCACACGAATTAATCTCTCCAGGTAAGTGAACAGATCACAAATAATAAAATAACTGCTCATATTGTGTTTCTTATGACCACTTTCTTCATTTTAGATTACGTGTGAAATGTGTGATGTTTAGATATTACTCAAAGTGGTTAACATTTATGTTCCGTTGTTCTGGTTTCATTTGTTATTTAAAGGATTTATTGATGCCCAGCTGACCTAAAAATCAGAGGAGGCATCGTTATAGATGGATGAGAGGCATTAAAATGCAAAGAATCTTTATTTTCAATCAAAACTATTAACAGATTATGTGTTTGAGCATTTCTTCAGTTAGTAAATAAATGTATGCCTGACAATAATGTATATATGACTTTCTCTGAGAGTGAAAAAACTTTTAATTAGCTTTAATTTAGTTTAATTAACATATAGTAATGCAGTAAAGCTAATTACGTTTATGAGTTGAAAGAACTTAATGGTTTGTCTCCCTCACTGCCACTGCATTGTGCGTTTCTTTAAACCAGCCTTGATTCTGGTGTGCACAGTCATAGAGATCTGCCATCCTGCAGAGTTAAGCTTCAAATGAACACAAATGCCTTCTTTGGCTTTATTGTCAATCTGTGTTTGATTAATGTTGGAAGACAGGAGCAAGACCGTTATAGATTATTATATATAGTAGACTGTTGTCTACTCTAAACTACTCTATTATGGGTTAAATAATTATTGTGCTTGACAAATCTGGAAAGCTGCACAATAGTTATTAAGGATAGGAATCGGTGTTGTCAATATTAGCACATGATGTAAATGCAGCATTTGGACAAAACAATTTGATAATATAATACATGTTAATAATACAAAAATGAAAAATGATAATAATAAAGAAATAAAAAAAATAATGACAAATCTCACAAGATCTCAACAAAATTATGATTTTCCCATAACTTAGACACTAAATGGCTTATATTATCTCTCAAGCCCTTGTTAGCTTTAGTTAGAAAAAGACATACTGACATGACAAAGCCTCCTTGTCAGCCATACAGCAGAAATGGTGAGAGCTGGATCCTTGTTATGTAAGAAGAGCAAGCTAAAGCAGCACAAAAGAGTGGGACCAGATTGGATGGGGGTGCTCTGGAGAGGGCGAAGCATATCCATTCACTGCATATCCTCCAGTGATACAGACAGTGAATCAGAAAATGAACTGACAAACATTTACACAACATTAGTGATTAGGTGTTGCATTGAGGTTGGGAGCATACTGTTGATATGTAAAAGATGTGCAACAAACCACCCCTACCCCCTACCTCTTTCTTTCTTTTGGCTTTTTAGTTTTGTTGCCATGGTAGTCATTGCACAAAGAACCATGACTTAAACTTTTTCCTCTTTTTCACTGTGGAAAGGTGTGGAAAACATCACATGACAAAAGTTTGTAGAAACTTTGGAATGTTATAAAGTGGGAATGTCACAATTGCTACATTTTGTAACATTTTTGTTTTTTAATCTATGCTCATTATTTCATGAGAGAAAATGAACTGTTTCACAACACATCTTTTATATGAGATTGTGATATCAACGTGATATTCTCATAAATGTGATTTTCTTGCATGTGCAGCTGCGCAACTTCCTATACCAAAACAGCAGATTGTGCTATCAGGCATTTTACACTAGTCTCCCAAAAGAAAAACCCTGAACATTACCTTATGTGCCTCCCCAGTCAGTGGCAGCAACTGAGAAAGACACAACGAAATAGAAAATAATTAGCGTAGCTGCGGTTCGTAACGTTAAGAGCATAAAAAAGATAATAATTTTTTTAAAATTGAGGTAAAATGGAAATACAAGGTGATGAGATGCATTATGAAAATGCTTAGCTAAAGAGATGTGCCTTTAATCTAGATTTGAAGTATGTCATGATGTATGCCCTGAACCGCATCAGACATTTTCAAATGTGAAAATGCTCTGCTGCCTTTATTGGACTTTGCGATTCTGGGTACAAACAGAAGTCCAAAGTTTTGTGAGCATAAAGAGTGTGTTGGGTTGTAGCGTGAGGGAAGGTCCATTAAATACATAGGGGCTAAGCCATTTAAGGCTTTATAAGTAAGCACTAGTACTTTGTAAGTAATACGAAATTGAACAGGTAACCAGTGTAGATATGACAAAATAGGATTATATGGTCATATTTCCTGGACCTGGTAAGAACTAAGGACTAACTGTAGCTTGTTTATTTAGGATGCTGAACAGCCACCTACAGAAGTGCATTACAATAGTCCAGTCTGGAGGTCATAAATGCAAGAACCAGTTTTTCTGCATCAGGAACAGATAGGATGTCACACAGCTTAGCGATGTTTCTAAATTGGAAGAAAATATGTGCCACATGATTTTAAAAGACAAAACTGTACTGGATGAGGTAATGTTACATTCTTGTATTTGAAAATTGTATTCAGAAATCTTCTGTTTACATGGGTTTTGGCCAATAAGTGTCAGTGTAACAGTGGAAAATAATCCCATGACTTTTAATAATGTTAACGAGGGGCAGCATGCATAATGTGAATAGCAAAGGGCCTAAAAAAGATCCTTGAGGCAGGCCATATTTCACTGGAATTAATTTAGATGATTTAAATGAACAAAATGGTAGTGGTCAGACAATGATCGAAACCACTGCAATGTGTTATGGAGAAGGTCCCTGCTCTACCTCCTCTGTGACACCAGTAGGAACCGTCTCCTGAATATTAATTCTATTTCGGACTACCCATAATATATACCCATACCCATTACCCATAATGCCACATACCGGGGATTGACAAATTCCTGCTCACCTGTTCCTCATTTCCCCTTAGTATTTAAGCTGTGCTTGGACTCTCACTCTTTGCGAAGTCTTGTTTTGCCCCGGCAACAATTCTGAGCGTTTTTCATAGTTTGTGGATTTACTGTGTTTTGGATCTTGGACTGTTTACTCTGCCTTTTGCCTGTTTGCTGCCTGCCCCAACTGTTTATACTGTTTTGGATTCTGTGATTGTTTTCTGCCTGCCACTGCCTGTCCCTCGTTTACGCCTTTGCCTTGTCTTTACTATTCCTGTCTGCTGGTATTTGACCCTGCCTGTCTGTTTTGTAAATAAAGCTGCAAATGGAAACTTGTGCTTCTGACCCATCATTACAGAAGACTTTGCCATACAACAGTCCAGCAGCAGTTTCCCGATTAACTATGGAGCTAACTAATCAAGCCTCTCAGCTAGCTGCTTATCACCAGTTGTCAGAGTTTATCAGAGTCGGTTAACTACGCTGATGGACGAACTCGTCAAACTCTCCAGGGCATGCAACTCTCAACAGCTACTGCCTCACTGCCATCTGCACCCTCTTCAGTTAGCATATCTCCAGCTTCTCCAACTGCCATCAGTCCCCGGTTGGCCTTCCCAGAGAAATTCGATGGCAACCCTGCTAAGTGTAAAGGTTTCCTTCTCCAGTGTTCACTGTTCATTAACCAACAACCCTCTCTCTATCCCACAGAATCTAGTCGAATAGCTTTCGTCAGTTCTCTGCTTTCTGGAAGGGCACTCGGCTGGGTGACTGCTGTCCGACGAGTTAATGGGTCAATCTTCCCTTGGGACGTTCAACGCCTTTCTCAAACAATTCTGAGAGGTTTTCGAACATCCGGCAGAGGGGAAATGTCCTGGTGAACAACTGCTGTCCCTCTCTCAAATAAGCCAGCTGAGTACGCTCTTACCTTTTGCACACTTTCGGCACAAACCAATTGGGTGGAGGACACACTCAAGCTACTTTTCCGCAAAGGATTAAATTAGCAACTCCAATCTGAGCTGGCCTGCCGGGACGAGGGAAAGAGTCTCACTGAATATATTGAACTCTGTCAAACTCACTACCTCGAATAAAACTACTTCTACTTTGGCCTACTTCAGTGCCACAGGCAACTTTATCTCCTATGAATTTGCTCAACAGCATCAAGTTACACTAATAGCTTGTAATTTATCCCTAGCAGTGGAGGCACTAGATGGACGACCCCTCAGCAAAGGTACCATACAACAGATCACCGAAGAACTTAAACTACAGATCTGTGCCCTACACTCTGAAGAGATCAGTTTCTATGTTATCCCCTCACCTAAACACACTCTGATACTTGGTCTGCCCTGGTTACACAAGCATAATCCTGTCATTACCTGGTCAGAGGGAAAGATAATTAAATGGGACTAAAACATGTCACAAACACTGCTTAGCTAAAATCACTCGCCAAACTCCTTGTTGGAAACCCCTTGAAGAATCTCTCCCTCTAACTCCCTGTAGCGGCTGGGTTCTTTTTTGTTAAGATGAAAGATGGAGGTTTGTGACCTTGCATTGACTACCGAGGTCTGAACGATATTACAATCAAATTTCGTTATCCACTGCCCTTGGTCCCAGCCACCTTAGAACAGTTACGCCAGGCCAAATATTATACAAAACTTGATTTACGCAGCACTTACAATCTCATATGCATCCGAGAAGGAGATGAATAGAAAACCGCTTTTTCTACCACCAGTGGACACTTGTGATGCCTTTCGGTCTAGCCAACAGCCCCTCGGTTTTTCAGTCATTTATGAACGATGTATTGATGATATTCTGATTTACTCTCAGACGTTAGAACACATTTGTCATGTCAAAGCAGTACTCAAACGGCTAATTCAGAACCAGCTCTACTCTAAGAAAGAAAAATGTGAATTTCATCGTACCAGCACCTCATTTTTAGGTTACATGAGGGGGTAGCTATGGATGACAGAAAAGTTAAAGTGATTCCAGAATGGCCTAGGCCTCACACTGTAAAAGAGCTTCAGCGTTTCCTAGGGTTTGCTAACTTTTATAGAAGGTTTATTAGAGGTTTCAGTTCTGTCGCAGCACCACTCACTGCTTTAACAAAATCGAAGAGTACTAGATTGGTATTGTCTTTTGAAGCTCAGGCAGCCTTTGAAAATCCCAAATCTCCCCTCACTACAGCCCCCATACTCCATCATCCAGATCCAGATCAGCCTTTTATTGTAGAAGTTGATGCATCCAACACTGGGGTCAACGCAATTCTGTCCCAACGCCATGGTTCTCTCCCTAAGATGTTTCCATGTGCCTTTTTTTCCCGCAAACTATCATCCGCTGAGAGGAATTACGACGTGGGGAATAGAAAGCTTTTGGCCATGAAACTAGCCTTGGAGGAGTGGCGACATTGGCTTGAAGGCTATACATTCACTGTATTAACTGATTACAAGAACTTGGAATATCTTAGGTCAGCAAAACAATTAAATCCTAGACAGGCTAGATGGGCATTGTTTTTCACGCAATTTAACTTCCCAGTTACTCATTGCCCATCAAAGCTGATGCCCTCAACATCAAAACATCAAAGCTGATGCCCTGTCTCGTCAGTCAGATGAGGTCCCACCTCCTTTGGCCAAGGAAAATGACATTCCAGAAAGACTTCTCGTTGCCCCTGTACAATGGGATATTATGACAGAAATAAATCCACAAGAGATCTACGCCTCAAACTCCCATGCAAGAAACTTAATCCTAGGTATGTCGGTCCATTCAAAATCATTAAACAAATAACTCCAGTATCTTTTCGGTTAGAATTACCTAATAATTATCGCATATCTCCCACTTTCCATATGTCTCTGTTAAAACCCGCTGGTGTTCCGGTTGGAGAGTCGGAGGAGGGACCCAGAGAGCTGACTCACCCCATTCTGGTTGACGGTGAGGAGGCCTATTGAGTTCACGAGTTGCTCAACATCAGGTGCAGGGGTGGTGTTCTCCAGTACTTGTGGACTGGGAGGGGTTCGGTCCAGAAGAGAGGTCCTGGGTTAATGCTGGGGATATCCTAGATCCCACCCTCACGGAGGAATTTCATAGAATCCATATGGGTAAACCGGCCCCTCGGCCTCACAGTAGACCCCAACGTTGATTCCCTTCTCGCGTCAGGAGCTGCTCGCAGGGAGGGCTCTGTTTCTATTTCGGACTATATTACCATTAGTATATTACCATTATATTATATTACTATATTATCATCCTGTCCCTCGTTTACGCCTTTGCCTTGTCTCTACTGTTCCTGTCTGCTGGTATTTGACCCTGCCTGTCTGTTTTGTAAATAAAGCTGCAAATGGATCTTCGTGCTTCTGATTCATCATTACACAATGCCTGCCCTTGAATGCAAATGTGAATTTGTAGTCGATCTAAGAGTATGCCATGGTCTATAGTGTCAAATGCAGCACTAAGTAGTATAGGTAGTATAGAACAGATGTGGTCTCGGATCAGTCTCTCAAAGCACTTGCTGATGATGGGCGTCAGAGCAACAGGGCGCCAGTCATTCAAGTGTGTGATCTTTGGTTGTTTTGGTACAGGCACAGTGGTGGATGTTTTAAAGCATGATGGAACCACGAATAGAGAGAGGGACAGGTTAAAGATCTCCGTAAAAACACCTTCTAACTGGGCCGCGTACTCAGAGCATGCGTGGCCCAGTTAGAAGGTGTTTTTACGGAGATCTTGGACGGAATGCCGTTAGGAATGCCGTCTTTTTACGGAATGCCGTCAGGACCCGCAGCCTTGCGAATATTCACCCGACGAAAGGACCGGGTGACATCCGCTACAGAGACAGAGAGCGCACTCGCATCTGTATCAGCGGTCGCGGGAGCTCTCTCCGTGAGGGCGGGGTTATTTGTTTCAAAATGAGCGTAAAAATGAGCTCGTCCGGGAGAGAGGCAGCAGTGTTCATAGCGGGGTGTTTATTTCTCTTTAAGTCTGTGATGTTGTTGATTCCCTGCCGCATGCTTCTTGTGCTGTTGGAGTTGAACCGATCTTCTACTTTCTCTCTGTACTGGTGTTTGGCAGCTTTGATGGTTTTCCGGAGGGCATAGCTGGTGCATTTGTACTCCTCCGCATCTCCAGAATTAAACGCAGATGTCCGCGCTTACAGGGCTGAGTGAACGGCGTTGTTTATCCACGGTTTATTGTTGGGGTAGATCCGGATAGTTTTGGTTGGCACGACGTCATCGATGCACTTCTTAATGAAACACGTAACGGTATCCGAGTAAACCTCGATGTCGCCATCGGAAGCAGACCGGAACATTTCCCAGTCCACGTGATCAAAACCGCCCTGTAGCATAGAATCTGATTGATCCGACCAGCACTGGATCGTCCTATGTGTGAGTGCTTCCTGTTTCAGCTTCTGCCTGTAAGCGGGCAGCAGCAGGAGCACGGAAGAGTGGTCCGATTTGCCGAAGGGTGGGCGGGGGAGGGACCTGTAGCCATTCCGGAAGGAAGAGTAACAATGATCCAAAATCTGGTTTCCTCGTGTGTTGCATGTTATATGCCGCAAGAATTTTGGTGTTATTGTCCTGAGGTTGGCCTTGTTAAAGTCACCATTTATAATGAACGCGGCCTCAGGGTGCGCGGTTTCCTGCTCGCTTATACTGCCTGTCCGCGCGGTGCACGGAGAACCCCACAGGTTTGATGGCTGAGTCTGGAACCTCCGCAGACATCCAGGTTTCCATAAGGCAGATAATGCAGCAGTCCCTCGTTTCTCGCTGGTAGGAGATACGCGCCCTCAGTTTGCAGAGTGATGTCCAGTGACTGTAGATTAGCCAGTAGAATGGTGAGGAGCGGGGGTCGAAAGGCACGGCGTCTCAGCCTGACGAGAACACCGGCTCTCTTTCCTCTTTTCCGTGTGCGTTTCCGAGGTCGCTGCTGGGCCGTCCAGACAAAGGGCTCTGTTGTCGTGTTTGTAAACAGAGCGTCTATGGGGAACTCAAAGTCCGGTTTTCGGTGAGCGACAGTGTAGCCAATATCCATATATATATATAAAATGTTTGTTTGTCATATACAATTAAACTGACGACATCACGCACGAAAGAAGACATGGTTACATACAAAATAAACAGATAAATAAACACAAAACTGTAGTGTGTCGACGGAGCTTGCAACACGGCTGCCATGCTCGGCGCCATCTTGAATCGTGAGATGTGTCTTGCATGAGCAAACATGCTCATAGCTCCTGAAATTTTGGGACACACATCAGAGTCGTCAGCCATTAGGGCTGGCCAAAGGCTGGAACATACAGTCATGTGAAAAAAATAGGACACCCTTTGAAAGCCTGTGTATTTCTGTAACATTTTTGCAACATTTTGGATATATGGATATTTAATCTCAATTTTAACAATACAGAGAGATTAAAGTAATATATCTAAGCAATTAAAACTGAAGAGGGGATTTTCTGTAAAATGTAATTCCACAAAATGCAAATTCTTACTGAGGCAAAAGTTAGGACACCCTCACATGTATTCCCTCCACATGCTTGCCCTATCTAAACCTCAGACATTTAGTTTGGTGTGCTCCTGACTGTTGAAATGAGAGTGAGCACCATGGTGAGAGCAAAAGAGCTGCCAGAGGCCAACATGCCCAGGTCTGGTCGCCCCATCAAGTTCACCCCAAGAGCAGACCGCAAGATGCTAAAAGAGGTCTCCAAAAACCCTAAAATGTCATCTCAGGACCTACAGCAGGCTCTGGCTAGTGTTGATGTAAAAGTGTATGCCTCTACAATCAGAAAGAGACTGCACAAGTTTAACTTGCATGGGAGGTGTGCAAAGAGGAAACCTTTGCTCTCTGAGAGAAACATCAAGGCCAGACTCACATTTGCCAGAAAGAATGCTGACAAAGACCAGGACTTCTGGAATAATGTTATTTGGACAGATGAGTCCAAAATTGAATTATTTGGACACCAGAGCAAAGGACATGTTTGGCGTAAACCAAAGACAGCATTCCAGGTAAAGAACCTCATACCAACTGTGAAGTATGGAGGTGGAAGTGTCATGGTTTGGGGCTGCTTTGCTGCAGCAGGATTTGGTGAACTCACCATCATAGAATCCATCATGAATTCTACTGTGTATCAGAAGGTGCTTGAAGAACATGTGAGACCATCTGTTAGAAAATTAAAGCTGAAGCGTAACTGGACCATGCAACATGACAATGCCTCAAAACATACTAGTAAATCAACCAAAGACTGGCTGAAAAGGCAGAAATGGAGAGTCCTGGAATGGCCGAGTCAAAGTCCATATCTGAATCCCATTGAGATGCTATCAGGTGACTTGAAAAGGGCTGTATATGCAAGAAACCCCTCAAACATCTCACAGCTGAAAAAATTCTGCATTGAGGAGTGGGGTAAAATTTCCTCAGACCGATGTCAGAGACTGGTAGATGGCTACAAGAAGTGTCTCACTGCAGTTATTTCAGCCAAAGGAGGTAACACTAGCTACTAGGGGCTAGGGTGTCCTATCTTTTTCCTCAGTTAAAATAGGCATTTTTGTAGAATTACATTTACAGAAGATCTTGAAAAGATTTTTCTTCAGTTTTAATTGTTTAGTTATATTACTTTAATCTCTGTATTGTTAAAATTGAGACTAAATAACCATATATTAAAAAATGTTACAAAATACACATGCTTTCACAGGGTGTCCTAATTTTTTCACATGACTGTAGGCTGGGCAGGGGGGCTTGGCACACCTCCTGGTACGGGGCACAAAAGATGATGCAAATATCATACATACATGCACACACTTGATACGTGTATGGTTCATGCTGACCTGAACTTACACACTGACACCCTTAGCTCTTCCCAACAGGAAGCTGGCCATTTTGTATTTTCTGAAAGCATGCAATAAACTTTTAAATACTACTAGGGATTTCATGTGATTGTCACCAAACATTGTGAGCATCAAGCCAAGACATTAAAGATTCAAAATTGTGAAGGGATTTTTTTATATATTGAACTTTGTTTCAATGGTGAGGTGGTAGTGATGGTCATAGCACCAACTGGCAACAGGAAGTGCGTCACTTAAAACAAACTCTAAAATAGTCAACTTTCAGTCATTTCAGAATGAAATTTTATGAAATTTGGCACACACGTATAGTGGTCAGCCGTGGGCAAAAGCTCAGACATGAGCATGGTGGGGGGGCTCTGTACCTTCTTTTGGCTAAAGTGACGGGGTTAGTTTTACCTATGGTCACCAAACTTGGTACATATATTGTTCCTATCAAGCTTCAAAACTAGAGAGGATATCTCAACAATTGGGATTCTTAACTTGGGAAGTATGTTTGTTACAGCACTACCAGTTGGCCGCAGGAAGTGTGTCACTTTACAAAAGACTTAGAACAGACTTTAAAATAGTCTTCAGTTATTTTTGGAATTAAATGCACGTAACAACTATGCATTATTTTCTGAGAAGCGCCAGGTGCTGATGGCACCGTAGTGCTCGGGCCCGTCATCGCTGCTTGCAGCTATATTTATTTTCATGGAATTAGTCATAAAGATCTGGTTTTATGCATTATCAACATTTTGCCAAAGTTTGATCTTTTTTAAAGCTCTCAAATGACCACAAACTCAACTAGTTGGTTCTTACTAGTTGCACTTGCCACCCCATCCAGCCAGCTGCTATTAAGCTTAGAGTCTGACATGTCCATGTCCACTCAAAAGAATTTTATTTATTATTTTGCATTTGTTCATATAATTCTGTTCAGCAGAAATCTCCATAGACTTTCAGATTAATTCTTCATACGATCTGCCACATTCATTTTACTCTCAAAAAACTCTCAAAAAATGCAGGAATGTTTTTTCTTGTTTTATTGTAGAATATAAGTGAAATTTGAGTCACAAAATAGCTTATCATCATGATAGCCTGACAGTAGAAAATGTTATGTAAAGATGTGCCTTAGTGCAAGCATAAAAATTGACAATTGTATCACTCAATCATTCAGTTCAATTCAATTTTATTTATAAAGCAATGTTTTTACAATGTTGCATTGCTTCAGAGCAGCTTTACATAGAAAAAAATAAAACAGAACAAATGTCAGACATGTTCAACACAGAATACATGGAATTACTGCACAATGTGTGAGATGTATATTAATAAAACAAATTAGGCATTCTAGGTTTATAGTAGGTTTATGAATAAAGGGTTGACTGAACCGATAAAAACTACAATATCATATTAAGCAAGATATGCCAGTCCAGCTTACATGGAGATGGCACATAGAAAGATAACCTCTTATGGGCCAGGTGTATAAGGATTTGCAACAGTACCCTAAAATACACACAACACAAAAAAGTAAAATACATACACAAAATGAAACATGAAAGAGAACACAATGAAAGAGAATGGGAGACAATTTGAGACAAAGGAGTAGCAAAAAAGAAGAGCCTTTCGACTATAATTATATCATATCTCTAGAAGCAATATTAACAATTTACAAACCCTGGGCTAAATTAGATGTCAGCAGTCTCCCAGTAAGCAAGCCAACAGGGCGACAGTGGCAAAGAACCAAAACTCTATTGCGGGTATAGCTGGAGAAAAAAATGTGGGAGAAACCAGTTCTCCTCTGGCATGTTAAAGCTGCAATTTGTAACTTTCTTGGATACAAACAGAGAGTTCTAATGTTTTATAGATACTTATTGATAAGAAACTGTTGGGTCTAATTACATCTGACAATTTCTCTGGCACTGAGAAATGTTACCAACAGATACAGCGTAGTGTTACAAGCATAATGCGTAATGTTAAAAATAGAAACATAATGTTTCTAATTGCAGCTACAACAGCACGCTGCTGTAACTATGCAGGGAACAAAGTATCGAAACTATGCTGGAGGTATGTGTATAATGGTAAGGTTTCTAAAGAAGTCCATCAAATACTGATGATCTGTCTCAGGGGTCGCACCATCCTGTCTCCCATCATCTGGTCTCAGAGTTTGGATCCAGCTGACTAAAGGACCTTGGGGAAATGAAAGACAAGACAGATTTAGTGTGAAGCCAGTACATTTGTACCTATGGGAAGACCCGGTTCTGGTTTACCTAATTAATGCAGCTAATAATGCAGCCTAATAATCCCTTAAGGAATTTTAGTAATAAATCTGTAGGACAATGTGTAGGCTAGATTAAAGAGGTGGGTCTTTAATGTAGATTTAAACTGACATAATGTATCTCCCTCCTGGACATTACTGGGAAGAGTGTTCCAGAGTTTTGGCGCCAAATACTAAAAGGATCTACCACCAGCGCTTGATTTTGAAATTCTGGGTATTATCAAATGGCCAGAATTTTAAGATCGCAATGAACGCAAAGGTCTGTAATAAAAGAGGAGCTTGTTTAGATATTGAGGAGCTAGACCATTTAGAGCCTTGTAGGTAATCAGTAAAATTTTGAAGTTTATACAATGCTTGATAGGCAGCCAGTGCAGTGTGGACAAAAGTGGGCTAATTTGGTCATGTCATGACTTGATGTCATGAATGCATGAATTAATTTTTTGGTGTCTGACTTGGAGAGCATGTGTCATAGTTTTGATATATTTTTGAGATAGAAAAATGCAGTTTTACAAATATTGAAAATGTGTTTTTTTAGCCAAGTGAGGAGCGCTTGCTTATTGATTTGGCTACAGAACTAGCTCTTGCCCTCATCCCCACCCCTGAATTTAATTTCACTCAGCCTGTCATAACAGATCTGTTGGATCTGACCTCCCCACCCTGAAATCTGTCCACCCCCTTGTTCCTTGACTCCTTGATGGCCCCGTCCACTACAGAGGACTTAACTGCTTTCCTGCTGGTTCTGCCCAGCTCATTGACTCCATCATCTCTGCTGGTTCCACCAAGCTCATTGTCTCCACTGCTTCCATCCTGCTTCCTTGGTTTATTAGCTCTGCTCCTTGACTCTGTCGACCTTTCATAATTAGCACATCAAAGCTTTTTTTCCTACTTGGGCTACTTTTCCATCTGCCCATCTCTGTAAGGGGGTTTCCCTGGTGTCACCTGTGTCACCTTAGTCACGATGTCACTTTGCCTCAATGTCACTTTGGTTCATTATTCTCAGAACCATACTGGGGACTCTTTTCATGCTTTGCTGTTGGTTGGCCCCCAAGCTCTGCCCAGGAAGGCTTCATTCTGGCTTCTCTCACCAGCCGCTTCACCTTTGGGTTCCCCAATTGTCTCACCACTTGGTCCATAATTTATGAACGCACTTTGAAGCTGATACTGATTACTGTTTAAAAAGTCAGAAATAGACTGCAGAGACAATGAGCCCGCGCCCAGCAGAACAGTAGTGATGGGGTTCTGGAGGTCATGTGCCATGTTGGCACAATGAAAGCCCAATTTATACATGAGAAAAAACTTAGAACTGCAATTAAATTGAACAGGAAAATGTTTATTAACAAAAAAATACTAAAAATAACATTAGATTGCAAAGATGTATTTATTCAAAGTAACTAACAGTGCATTTGAGGTATACATGTTACCAGTATGTGTGAAAAGGACCTTTTCAGAATTTTTCAGAATTTGGTACTTCACTGTGAGCTTTGTCAAACAGTTGTCATTATGATTGGTTATACTGCCTGTCAGTCAAACTCCTGGTGAATGGTGAACAGGTTTTGTTGTGTCCTAACTCATGTCTGGTCATGTCTGGTTCGACACAGTAGTAATAGTTTTAAATAATTTTAAATGCCTCCACCCGGTCCGCTGAGACCATCACAACTTTTAAAAAACAACTCAAAACACACCTGTTTCACAGACACTTGACTAATCTCCTTGTCTTTAGTTCATCTTGTCTTTAGTAGCAGAATACTATGTCCGCTTGTAAATGTAGCTACGCAGACTTGGCTTGTCATCTCGCAAGGCAAAATGTTTAATGTTCCTTTTGTAAATTTGAAATATTTCTGAATATTTTAAAAACCTACTTTTGTGAACTAGTTTTAGTTTTTTCACTTAACATCAATAAAACCATTGCAGTACAATTCTATGGACTCTCTAGGTCAGTAATTATAAAAAATGAACGTTTGATTTTGGAATGCTGTAACAGGGTAATTTGGAAAATAGGTGTGGCAAAATGTACCAATTAGTCCATACTCCATAAACAAAACATCAGAAGACCAAGAAACCAGGAGAGCTCATGCACCTTGTGATTTTAAAGCAGCTTGCAATTTTTGTGTGAATCAAGCAATAGATGGTGCTACAGCTGTTATAAATGTTACAAACGCTATATTTCTATGACAAATTGCCAAAATTTTGTAAATGTTATTTTTATCTCTGTATTAGGTGCTGACAGACATGCCAAATAATACATATCTACATATTCAAGTTGGAAAATACTTTCAATATGTGGAAAACAGACCAATTTGAGGTAACATGCTAAGTTTCATCAATATTTGATGAAAGCAAGAGTAATAGTTCATTTTAAATGATCAACCATTTTATCTCCTATGCATAGGCTGCAGTTCTATATTTTGCCCATTAGAAGGATTTACCTGACAAAAGTCTTTAATATATTTAACATTTTTTTATAATGACAACAATTTCTCTTAACCACAAACCAGCTTGTAGGTTGCAGCAGTCACTTGCTTTATCTAATCTGCACTTAAGAATTAGGTTTATCCTTTTTATTGTGCTCTTTAAAACATGTCTGCTATGAATGGACTTAAACACTTTTTTATATGGAAGACAGAGGCAACATGCTAAGTTTAATGAATATGTTAAATGAAAACTGAGATAACAGCAATTTTTACCACAACCACATCTTTTCAGGCTATAGTTCTGTGTTTACAGGATAAGAATTCAAGTCTTCATGCCATCAGTGCTGAAATTCTTACAACCTCATTTAAAGAACCACAAGTGCAGTTTAAATTAAGTCTTTAGTCAGCAATATGATTTAAATTATCCATTGCATTTTATGTATTGTTTTTTCTTTTAACACAAAAAACCTTAAAAAAAAAATTTTTTTTTAAAAAAATTTAAAAAAAAATTTTTTAAAAAATTAAAAAAAATATATGGCAATAATGGCAAGATATTACTATAATAAACACTATAATCAAGATATTGATTTTACATTTTACATTACAAGTGTTAAAATATGTTTCTATAGTATTTTAATCAAACAGCAGTGTTCATAAAAATATTGAGCTGACAGTAGCAAGAAACCAAAGCTCCAATGGCGCAGAAGTGGAGGAGAACACTTCAGAAACCAGGCTCAGCTATAATGACAGATTAACAGTGCGGGTGCTAACATTGTGAATCATGACCAGATCTAGGGCAAGTGAGCACGTTCTGTTTTTGAATCCTTATACTGATCAGGTTTTGTGGAGATTTTTAAAACCTTTTGCTTAACTACAAAAATTTGCATGGCTTGGCTCCTCAATATTTGGCTGAGCTTTTAACACATTACAACCTGAAGCTGCTTATATGCATTGCACAATGACAAGGATAAATTATGCTCCATTCTCTACAAATCTGTTTCATTTCATCAATATCTCTGGATTGTTTTGATTGCACAGCATCTTAATTCAATTAAGCTGTGTATCTGTTTGGTGTAGTACAGATACATGTACCATTGTGGACCTATTACATATAAACCCACTAGAGTTTAAAGTGTGACCTTATTTTATTTTTTTATGTTATGGGTTTTTTATATATTACTGACTGTGTGCACTAACTTTCACAGATTTTTTGAGCTGTCATATAGCTCTGTAGTATAAACTCACAATACTGTTCCTTTTCACATGTTTAAAATCTACCAGTAGCATAAAAAGTAGCTTTAACCACAGTGTTTACAGACATGTTTTCTTTTATGTATATGTAACATGTTTTTTTGGCTGTGCAGGGTCCATCTCTTTTATAATTATCAAGACAGCTGTCTTGCCACTAAATATATCTTAAAGGTAAGTTAAATATGTTAATATGTGTTAAGGAATCCCTTTGGGAATTCAGTTTCTCCAGAAAGTATACAGACACTTAAGTCACATATAAATGTCAATATATAAATGTCAGTGTCACTGTATTGGATAACAACACATGATGTTTGGGGTGTCTTAATTGATTAGTGGGTTCCCCATTGATAATGTTATTTTATAGGCTAATCCAAAAGAAACTGCATTTACCTTTCAAATGCATTCAATTATCAAAGCTACATTTTTACTGAAAAATATTTTTGAATGTTCTGCTGACCAAAAACAAACTAACAAAAAACATTTAGTCACACTTCTTAATGTCTGAATGTCATTGCACTAGATAAAGAAACTGCCATTTATTTTAGAGTAGGATTTTGTGGGAAAACACTGATCTGTTATGTACTTGCTGAGTAACTAAAAATAATTGTTTTTTATTCTTTTAACCAAAAGAAATTACATATTGCAGCTCTAACCAACAGATAAAATACTGTAGAGAAAACATTACAAACAGCATAATTTGTCTGCCAATTGCCCTTTAATCTAATGCATTATATTCAGTGAGTCACAATTTTTGGGGCCAGTGTATCTGAACATTTTGATTATGATTAATTATCATGATTTTGGTCTTTCTTACATGCTGTTTTTTTCTCTTTCTTAGATGTCAATATTTCATGTGTTATTCATACTTCTCACTGGACTGGATGTGAGTTTGTGTCAAGATGAGAAACCAGCTGTCCCATGGGGCTGTGGTTTTGGTCTTACACGACCCTATACTCTCTTATGCGACCTGGATGCCATGTGGGGTGTGGTGGTGGAGGCCGTAGCAGTGTCTGGTGTGTTAGCTTCAATTTTACTGACATTAGTGTTATTGTGTCGCCTGAACTTAGTGACAGATGCACAGAAGCGAAGTGGAATCGGAACGATTCTCCTGCTATTAATGGGCATTATCGGGCTGTTTGGGCTAAGCTTTGTATACCTTATTGAACACAATGAAAGCATTTGTGTGGTGCGACGTGCTCTGTGGGGGGTGTGTTTTTCCCTCTGTTTTTCCTGCATGCTGGCACAGGGTGTGAGGCTGCGCAGGCTTGCACATGAGTCTCGTACCCCGGGTGGTTGTATGCTCGCTGGGTTAGCACTAGGGCTTACAGCAGTACAGGGTATCATTGCTGCAGAGTGGCTTCTCCTAACAGTGCTTCGGGAAGGTCACCCAGCATGCCAGTACCAGCCTCTAGACTTTGCGCTCGCCTGTTCCTATGTGCTGGCACTCCTGCTAGCCACCATAGTATCTGCTGGGTTAGCGTTGTGTGGTAAGACACGAAAGTGGCAATGTAACATTGTATGGCTTCTGGTCTCCTGCTTGATTTCCATTCTCCTGTGGGTGGTTTGGGTTGGCTTCTATGTCTATGGAAACAAAAAGCTTGGCAAGTCTCCAGACTGGGATGACCCAGCATTGGCTGTGGCCCTGGTGGCACAGGGCTGGTTGTTGTTGCTATTTCACGCTGCTCCTGAAGCCCACGCCTGTCTGCAAGCACCACCTCTGGCTTTGGCTCCAGACTATTTTGACACATCCCACACCTCTTCACGCTTGAGGGAGGCCAGTCTTGAAGAAGACATCTCACTTTCACACAGACAGTTTGTGGAGAACCAGGGATATGCTTTTGATGAAAATGCTGCAGGTACAAATAAACACAAAGATTATTAATGTGTTAATGGCAGATGCTAACATTTGTTCTCTACTGTAGGGCTGAGGAGTGGCAGCCATCATAACGGCAACACAGTGGCAAGACCCAGCGCACCTTTCAGAAGTAATGTCTACCAACCCACTGAGATGACTATGATACTAAATGGAGGAGCAGTGAGTATAAAAATATGTTTCTTAATTGCCCTAATAAAGAAACTGATAGAACTGATATAACTTATTCCTTAAAAAAAAATTTATTATTAATTTTTTTTTTTTTTTAATTTTTTTTTGGGAAATTTTTGGAGTTTTATTTTTTTTTTTTTTTTTTTTTTTTTTGTTTCCGACCCACAAAGAACAAAAAATTTTTAAATTTTTTTTTTTTTAATTTTTTTTTTTTTTTTTTTTTTTTTTTTTTTTTTTTTTTTTTTTTTTTTTTTTTTTTTTTTTTTTTTTTTTAAAGGTTTTTTTATTGGTTTTTTTTTTTTTTTAGGGGTGGGGGGGGTTTTTTTTTGGGTTTGTGGTTTTTTTTTTTTTTTTTCTCCTAACACTAAAATAAAAAAAAAAAAAAAAGGAGCCGGGGGGGGGGCGGCGGTTTTTTTTGGTTAGAAAAGGATACAGGCAAAAAAAAAAAAAGTTTTTTTCCCCACGGGGGGGGGTTTTGGAACGCCCAAGAGATCTGAGTTGTGGTTTTATTTATTTATTAGAATCTGCACCAGAAATAACAAAAACATTAAAACAAGCAGTTTTGTTTAGTTTGCTGTAATGCTTTTTTTAATATTTCTCAAATTCTTCCAAAGCAGTTTTGCAGTGGACAATGCAAAAACTGTGGTGAGAAATAAAATGGTATGGGAAGAACATTTTGATACAGCTCAAACACTTTCAAAAGTTTTTCTAAATTATTTTCTAACCACGTCAAGACATTGCTCATTAAATAAAAATTATAAAAATGGGCAAGATGAAATTAACTACCTTAGGGGATTTAATAATTAATTAAATAATTTAATTTAGTCAGGACCACTGTCATGAAATTATATTATATTATATTTTTATTAAATAAAGTGTTCCGTTAGTGTTGGCGATATAGTGTAGTGGGCCATGCCTGTACAAAGCGAGGAGAACAGCAAGTCAAAACCTCCTTAAGGTAACAAAACAGACCAAGTAATCATGCATAAACAAAACCAAATTTGATTAACATTGCTACTTGTAAACAAGCCGAAAAAACACAAGAAATGATGATTACAATGTAATTGATATCACTGAAGACAATCACAAGACTAAATTCAGTGTGCAGCCATGCACACAGAATGGTGGCTGAATAAATTAGGATTTAAAAGAACCTCTGTAATATATGTCAAGACTGGATTAGTGCATATCAGAAACAGCTGTCTGTTGATGCAAGCTTGATTGACATGGCCTGCCTTGAATTAAAGTGATGCCTGATTTCCAAGTTTTGACCAAGAAAGTTTGTGTCAACAAGCAGCACAGAAGCCAGTCTGAAACATTAGCCATTTCTTAATGCAAAGCAGTCCAGAGGTTGTAAAGAGGTATAAATAGTAGACCAAACTGAGTCAGTGAAATTTCTGTCATGGTCATTTCTAATGTTTGTTTTAATTCCTTTAACAATTAAACAGATAAGCAAAGAAGGCTGATTGTTTATCCTTTTATATTTTTTATTTGAAAACACAACAATTTAATG